>OY986974.1:19370601-19460047 GCA_963920575.1 Narthecium ossifragum
TGGTGCCCTTGAACGATAAAGTAGATCAAATTGGGAGTAAGAAGAGATCAAACAAAGACAGTCTGTCCACATCAGATCTAAGAGTTCAAGAGGAGGAACAAGAGAAAATAGAGCTTAATAACAATGCACGTCCTCTGGAGGAGTACGCGAGGCCTACTATTTCTACCTCACCTTCATGTATCGCGTTACCTGCAGAGGCTAGGAATTATGAACTTAAAAATTACATTTTTCTATGCTTCCTGAATTTCATGGTTTACCTTCTGAAGATGCACTGACTTTTGTAAAAGATTATTATGCTACTATTCAGACTTTTCATCTATGTGGCATTACTGAAGATCAACTGAGGATGCGATGTTTTCCTTATACGCTGAAGGATAAAGCTAAGAGATGGCTGATGTCATTGCCTCCTGGATCACTCACTGATTGGGATTCAATTTATAACAAGTTTGTCAGCAAATTTTATTCCCATGCCATGACTATCAACTTGAGGAGGCAAATTCCAAATTTTCAGCAAGCTGATGGAGAACCATTCTACGAAGCATGGGATAGATTTAAAATGCTTTTGATGCAATGTCCCTATCATAATTACTCTCTTGAAAATCAGATGCAATATTTTTATGATGGGCTAAATCTTTCTTGTCAGACTATGGCAGATAATGCTGTAGGTGGAGCAATGTTCAAAAAGACACCACCAGAGGTATATGAAATTTATGAGATGCCGGGATCCAACTCGCAACAGATGGACACGAGGAATAAGGCGAGAGGCATCTATGAGCTAAACCAGAACGATGACATGGCAAGGCAGATTGCAGCCCTCAACAAGAAGATAGATGTGATGATGTCCATACAAGCAAAACCGGTTGAGGTTTGTTCAATTTGCAATGTTGGTCATAGGTTTGATTCATGTCCTTCTGGTAGTGAATTTCCTGAATATGTGCAAGAACAAGCTAATTTGATGAATACTTATAACCCGAGACCAAGATTTGACCCTTATGCAAATACTTACAATCATGGTTGGAGGGAGCATCCGAAATTTTCATGGAAAAATACTGCTAATGCTAGTATGCCTTCTGCTAATCAGGCTAACCCACATGTTAAGTCGTCTTTTGAAGTGACTATGTTAGCTTTTGTGCAGAAAATAGACTCGAGGATGGAACGGCAAGATTCGGTAATTGTTCAACATGAAGCAGCACTGAAAAATATGGCATCTTCCATTGGGAAGTTGGAAGTTCAAGTAGGACAGCTTGCAGATACTATACGAGTCCATGTTCCATGGAAATTTCCAAGCCAACCTGAGCAAGCCAACGCAGTTACTGTTCTTCATTCATGTAAGATAATTGATAATAAGATTAATGCTAAAGTTAATGATGAGTGTAGTGATGATAAAATTGAGGAGGTCGAGAGGGAGGAGCCTTCAAAAAGGGCACATCTGTTTCTGAGCATGAAAACAGAGCAATTTTAGATCCTGAGGTTCATCACAACACCACTCCTTCACCATATGTGCCGCCAGTTCCTTTTCATGGCCGCCTGAAGAAAGTCAAAATGGATAAGTCATATTCTGAAATTTATGATATTCTATCTAAGGTTAATGTGAACTTACCAATGCTTAATGTGATTAGAAAAATGCCAGCATTTTCAAAGTTTTTCAAGGAACTAAGTACTTATAAGCGTAAGTATGAACCCCATGAAAAGGTAATGGTTTCAGAAACGGCAAGCGCCATACTACAAAGGAAGCTTTCACCCAAACTGAAGGATTCAGGGAGTTTTAACATTAGTATTATTGTTGGTGATACAAAAATAGGGGACACCACCAACATAGAGTAGCCAGTGCAGATTCTGAACAGACGGGATCAGGTGCTGAGAGGCAGATCGATACCGTTGGTGATGATCATATGGAGGCATGGAAGTGTAGAGAGCTTGATGTGGGAACGAGAGGACCGCATGCGCCGGGAGTTCCCCTCGACTGTTCAACCCAGCAGGTAGTTTCCTTTGTGTGGGCATTCATGCCACTACGACTAGTTTTTCTTCTTTTCCGGCCCTACCCTTACATGAATTTCAGGACGAAATTCTTTTTAAGGATGTTACGTTGTGAGGACCTGTTCCTCTAATCTGGCTCGACTGCGTAGGTTGAGGGCCGCTTCCTGTTAGTTTGGTTCTGCGTCAGGTATGATCGGGTGATCGTATGGCTGTTTTTTACCCCAGGGGAAATTTGATTAAATTGCTCCCTAACCGTCGGTTTTGCACCCGCGTTACACACACTGCATTGAATTGATGTATATGATTGATTAGGATCTTAGGGGTGTGTAAGGAGGCGTAGCTCCAACCCGGTCCGACCACGTTAGGTCGAGGGTCTGGTTTGTGGTTTGGCTCGGTTGGTCTTGGGATGCGATCGGTTGATCGCTTCACTGTTTTTGACCTAGGGTTATTTTGGTAAATTTGCTCCCTGGCAGTTGATTTCACACCCGCATTGCACACACTGCCTTTGATTGATATATGTGATTGATTAGCTCCTTAAGGGCGCTTCCGATCGAAATATCGGAGCTCGATCGGGAGAGATCAAATCGGACGGCTGTGATCGATTCCAACTTTCTATTTAAACTCTTCTCTTTTCTCTCTCTTCTCTTTCTTTTCTCTTTCTCTCTTCCTCTATCCTCCCTTGGGCTGCCAGCTGATGCTTGGAGCTTGGGGATGCGGATTTTAGGCGTGGATCCGCGAGGATCGGAGGCGAGGATCTCGTAGATCGGCTGCTCGTCTTCACAAGTAGTTGTTTCTACCCAATTCCTATGAGTTGGTAACCCTAGTATCATCTTTTTGTGATTTGTGGCTATTGGTTTTGTTAGAATGCTATGATCTTCTGTATTCTAGTTCCTTGCCATGTTTAGAAGCTAGCTATGATTTCAGTTCCGTATTCTTTCGGATGATTTCCGTATTTTTTTCGGTTTTTCGACGGGGTTGGACTCATATCTGATATTTCATGATCTGAGTTTGGTTTTTATTACATGAATGAATTCCCCACCATCAAATAGACCTTCATGCAAAGTTTGAATGGATTCCATCGCTGTTTGATAGATCAAATCCAACAAATTCAGTTTTTTCGTCGATTTCATCGGCTTACGGGCCATTTGATTTAATTCAGAGAATTTGATCATCCAAAGTTGGATTTCTTAGTGTCATTTCCCTACATCCAATTGCACATGCCTACCAAGTTTGGTTTGATTTCGATACGTTTTGATAGATTAAATTCAAGAAATTAGATCTCAAGCACTATTCATCTTCCCTGCCGACATATGAAGGATCGATCTTCGTCCCAAAGAAGATCGATCTTTCATTTGTTAGTGTTCTGCTCCGTCTGAAGATGATCGATCTTCTTGGGACAAGAAGATCGATTCTCTTCTTGACAGGGGGTGTGTTTGATCGATCTTCTTGGATGAGACGATCGATCCCTTTTGCTCAGACAGAAGATCCCTTTGTGGATGATCAATGTTCATGGGACATGAAGATCGATCATTTGTTTGTGGATTGTTAGCCACAAAGAGAAGATTGATCTTCACAGGGTGTGAAGATCGATCTCTTGTTTGCTGCCAACCATTTTGATCCAAATTCGATGTTTGTAGATTTCTCGTGTGACTTTCCCGATGATAGGTAAGGATTATTATAATATTTTAATTGGGATTTTAACGAGTTTATCCTCGGATTACGCCATGATTCATATTCTGTATCAGGTCTTGGCGACGCGTCGACTTCCGGAGGCGTTTGAGGTCTCAAAGGGACAGATGTACATTTGGACAGTATTTGTTTATTGTTACCTTTGAGGAGGATGTACTTAACGTTTAATATATGAAATCATGTTCTCTGTTTTGATTGAGTTTTATTCCGCAATGTAATCTTTAGTTTTACCTTTATGCCCTTGGAAGTCTTTAAGTTTAAATTTATTCCGCTTTGTGTATTGTCGCGCCGTATCGGATGTAAATAGTGTAGGTTTCCCCTCACGTCCCGGCCCGGATGGGTTTTCTGGGTCGGGGCGTGACAGGGTGCTTCCGATCGGAAAATCGGATCTCGATCGGGAAATATCGAATCAGACGGGCGAGATCGGCTCTGATCTCTATAAATAGCCCTTTATCTTCTCTCTCTTCTCTTTCTTTCTCTTCTCTAGTTTCTCTCTCCCCTTGGCTGCCGACTGGAGCTTTTTCTATGGATTTTCGGCGCGAATGCATGTGGATCGGAGGCGAGGGATTCGTAGATCACCTATTTGTTGCTACATGTAGGTGTTTCTACCCAATTCTGATGAATTGGTAACCCTAGGATCACTTTTTATTGATTTGTGGCTGTTGTGTTTATTGGAATGCTTTTCTTTTCTGTATTCTAGCATGATGGTACGCTTAGAAGCTTTCTATAGAATCGTTTATGTATTCTTTCGATCGAATTCCGTATTTTTGTCGGTTTTTTGATGGGGTAAGACTCAGATATGATATTTCACAATCTAAGTTTGGTTTTTAATGCATGAATGAACCCCCCATCATCAAGCCCACCTTCCTGCAAAGTTTGAATGGATTCTATCTCTGTTTGATAGATCAAATCCAAAAAATTCAGTTTTTCGTCGGCTTCCGGGCAATTTGATTTAATCCCGAGATTTTGATCATCCAAAGTTCGATTTCTTGGTGTCATTAGATTCCCCACATCCAATTTCACATGTCTACCAAGTTTGGTTTGATTCCGACAAGTTTTGATTGTCGAAATCCAAGAAATTGGATTTCATCCACTATTCACATTTCTTGGCGATTTATGAAGGATCGATCATTTGGGTAAAATGTTCGATAACTTTTGTTGAAGTGTTTTGTATCGTCTGAAAGAGGATCGATCTTCTTTGTGAGGAAAGATCGATCATTTCTCCTTGACAGGGGGAGTACTTGGAGTGGATCGATCATAGGTATCATGATCGACCATTTTTCCCTCCAGGTAGGGAACACTCTTAAGGAAGATCAATCTTCCTTGAGAGTGAAGATCGATCATTTCTCCTTGACAGTGAGCATCCATATGAATGATTGATCATCTTGGGTAAGATGATCGATCTTTTATATGCTGATTTGTTATAATTGATCCGAATTTGGTGTTTTTTGCTTCTTTTTGACCCGAATTTCTCGTATGGCTTTCCCGATGATAGGTAAGGATTATTATAATATTTTAATCATTATTTTGACAGATTTATCTTCAGATTAGGCCGTGATTTATTTTTCGGATTGGTTTTCCGATTTCGATCAATTTTCAAGCACTTTCCCGATAAAGCATGTTTTACATATATAGATATAGCTTGTGATTGCTTTATTGCTTTATGGTTAACCAGGAGGGTGATGACTCCCGGGAATGTTTAGTACAAATGGGTCGAAGGTGTGCCCCGCATGTTAATAGCCCCGCTGATTGCGGGCGTGCGCCGAGGGCATAACCCGTTGTAATGTTAATCTATCTTGTTGTTGTTGGTTGGCCGGGGTTGTATCCCCTTTGTAGCAATTTCGGTTGACGACTGTGGGCGCCGTTGTAATGCCGAAATTTGATCTGTTATAGTTGTTGACCAGTTACCTGCGGGGTAACTGTGGAATCTTAGTCTGTCAAGTGCCGGAGTGCATTTAAGGCTATTGTATAATTGTTGTATTAGTTAGTTATTAATTGCTTTGGACCCTTGCTATGCATACCCTTGGCAAGCTATAGGCTTTGCCTAGCCTTGTATCCTTGATGTCATATTGTTGCATGTTTATACCCTATATTTGTGCCTGAGCATTACATGCATCTGATTGCATTAGAAGCATAAGGTTAGGGCGTGGGTGAATAGGGTCTTCGCTGATCCGAGGCTCTCGAGTAGTTCGGATCTAGCTCTAGGATCGAGGATAGGTAGTAGGGTCTAGGGTGTGATTGTTTTAAGTTGGAATCATTGTATTCTTGAGGTTGGTGTCTAGCTGGGTATCATTACTTCTGATCGAGGTGTAGAGGTCGCCCAGGGATCCAATCTCAGTATTTGTGTTAGGGGGAGTTACGTGTCACCCTGTGTCCTACACCCTTCGCTTCAGTGCTTGGTTGTAGAGAGAGTGATGGCTGTTGACAGTGGAGGTCACAGAGCGCGTGCTCTGGGGTTGGCGGTGGACGTGACGTGAGTTTCCCCTAAAGATAAGATGGAACCCCGGGATTTTGTTGTTAGCCCCAATATTGTTTCGATGATGTCAATATATGTTTGATGATAAAACATTGGTTTAATATTAATATCCCTTAATTTGGAAAGCATTAAAATCATATTTGATGTGTTTTTGTACTGACGGTCGATGCTACGGACGATGCATGGATCGATCGTGGGGTATGGCGGTTGATGCAAGGATCGATCGCGGAAGATGTTCTTGGGAAAATAGGCTGACGGTCAATGTGACGGTCGATGGACCGATCGACCGTGGCCTATGTGACCTGGCTCATAGGAGCGATGGTCGAACGAGGTGTCGACCCTGAGAGGCGGTTTTCACAATAGAGCCTGACGGACGATGTCACGGTCGATGCGACAGTCGACTGTGAAGCTTGACGGACGATGTGTGGATTGACCGTGGCTCAAGAAGAACCTGGCGGACGATGTCACGGACGATGCGACGGTCGACCACCAGCCCAGAAAAGAGCCATTAAAGAGCCGTTGGAGAGCAGAAAAAAGCCGTTGGGAGGCTATTTAGAGGGCTTTGAAGCTCAGCTATAAAGGAGAAGGTGCAACAAACTTGCCAAGGACTTAGGGGGAGTTAAGGGATTATTGTAATCATATTCTAGCAAGTTTTTATCTCTTTAATAGTGAACTAAACCTTTGTAAAACTACTTCAAGTGTGAAGTAGACTTTGAGCGAAATATCCAAGAGAGAGCTTGGAGAGATTACAAGGTTGCCAAGCACCCATAAGCTTGGTGGATAGGTTGCCAAGCACCCGGAAGCTTGGTGGAAAACTTGTAAGAGGTCTTGCAAGTAGTGGAACCTCAAGGAGGCCTTTGAGAGAAGTGAGCGTAGGCACGGTTGGTCGAACCACTATAAAAATTATGGTGCAATATCTCTATCTCTCATATCTTATTCTTGTTTTAACATATTTTCTGCACTTGTCATTTGCAAGCATATGATTTAATTAGACTCCTCCTATTTAGATTTTCATAATTGATTTATCGTATAAAGCCTAAGAGATAAACCCTCTCTCTTAGAGCTTCATTTGTAGTTCCCTTTTATTCTGTGTGCCGTAGAGTAGAACCCTATTGACCTGTGTCGCTCACTCCTACCCAGGCTGCGTTTTGCAGGTGCAGGCGCCAGCTCATCCTTTGTAGTTCCAGCTGGACCAACTTTTGGCGGCGCGATGACTTTCGGAGGCACTTGAGGTTGTTGCGGGTTACCTATTGTACTTTTCATAGTTTTGTATAAAGACATCCCTCGAGGTTTTGTCTAAATGTATAATTTCCCTTTTTGAGGAGTTTTGATAAGAATTTGTACCATATGTCTAAATAGTACAACTTGGTGTTACTTTAATAGAATCTTGTTTCTTCTAGTCTTGAATTATAGAATGTCAGAATTACAGCTTTACCCTTGGAAGTCAAATTGTTCAAATTATCTCTGTTTTTCCGTATTGTATCGCACCCAATTGGATGTGAATAGTAGTAGGAACCCTCACGCCCCGGACCGGATGGGTTTTCTGGATCGGGGTGTGATAAAACATCACTCTTCTCAAGAACCCCCACTGCACTCTGTCATAGGCTACTCGGAGGTCAACCTTCAGGACCATCAGGCTTTTGGTCTTAGGGGCAACTCGCATAGAGTGGAGCACCTCCATCATAGCGTCACTGTTGTCATGGATACACCTCTCCGACAAGAATGCAGACTGTTCTATCCCAATGAGTCTCCCAAACACCACCTTCACGCGCTTTGCCAGAATTGTTGTAACAACATTATAGCCTACATTGCAAAGGCTAATAGGTCGAAAGTCCTCTACTTCAAAGAGCTTGTCAAAACTTCGTAAAGCCAACTCAGGTGTAGTGCATAACTTTTCTTTAATCAAAGAAAAACTCTTATATGCTTCATCTCCCCATTTGAATTTTCCTTTTTTCAAACATTCAGTAATGGCGGCAACAATAGAACTGAAGTTTCTAATAAATCTTATATAGAATGTTACTAATCAATGGAAGCTACGTACCTCTGTTATGGTTTTTGGAGTATGCCACTCAAGAATGGCCTTCACCTTTTCCTCATCGCCATGAATTCCATCAGAGCTCACCACATAGCCCAAAAACAACAACCTGCTTGTCAAGAAACTACACCTCTTCACGTTAATAAATAACTTGTTCTTTACAAACATTATCAACACTTCTCTTAGGTGATGCATATATTACACCTCATCTTTACTATAAATTAAGATATCATCGAAATAAACAACGACAAACTTCCCGATAAAAAGTATTAACACCTGATTCATTAGCCGCATGAACGTACTCGGCGCATTTGACAACCCGAATGACATGACCATCCATTCATACAAGCCCACACGCTCAGGGCATATTGTGAGAATCCCCCTAAAGGGGGGTGCGATCATAGCAGACCTAATGCACCGGATCCCATAAGAACTCCACAGTTAAGCGTGTTTGGGCAAGAGTAGTAATGGGATGGGTGACCTACTGGGAAGTGATCGCTCGCGAACGTCGTCGTTAAAACGTTGCTAACCTCAATCAAATCTTAAATTTATATCCTTGTTCAATCACTAATACTACTAGGTAGACTAGTGGTGAAATCCGGAGTCAAACCACAGGGAATTACTAGGAAAACCAAAATCGATTCTCAAAACTCTTGATCTAAACCAAACACTTCAATGAGAGATTGATCTAAGTGAAACTATCTAAGAAAACAAAAGAAAATATTAAGGTTTTAATCAGATGGAAAAAGATGTCTTAGGAAATACACAATTCACCCTAGTTTCACCCTTAATCTTCCATAGTTATCATCTTGATCACTTCTCTAAGTATTATGGATCGTATGGCTACAAGCTCACACGAATCCCTAAAAGAAGGTTTTATGTTTCCTACGGCATAACCTATCTTTGTTTGGCATAAATCATCTTTGGTCCTACCATTATCTTAAGTTATTCTACTCCTAATGACCTTAGCATGACTTATCTTCACGTAGCATAGATTATCTCAAAGGTAAATCACAAACCACATGCAAACTATCTCATGAATCTCTACACTCAAGTACAACCATCATGTAGGACTAATAATACGTCAATGGAACTCTGTTCCTTCAATTCTATAATCATTAAAATCATATTCATGAGATTATACTTAGAGAAGTTCACAAAAATCCAACTAAGAAAGATCAAAAGTTACACTAGGGTTTCATGGTATTCCTAAGAACAAGAAAACTAGCCACTCATCTCTTGGAAATCAGCCATAGGTGTAGAGGATGAATCCCTTGATCTCCGCAGAAAGATCACCGTCTTCAAAACCCTAACCTTCTCCTACAAAAGTGCTCCAAAAGATGATAATTTTCGGCTAGAATAACCCCCTTATGTATTAGAAACCCTCAGCCCCGGAATTAGAAGTTATATTTGGACCTAAACTCTAATTTTCCTAAATTCCGTGTTGCTGACGTCATCGGAGCGATCGATCGGACTCAAACCGATCGATCGGACTTCCCAGTTTGACTGGGTTAATAACTGCCACGTCATCAACTTCCTTATTCTTCAATTCCTACTCGAAATTCTGATTTGTAATCAATTCTGAAGCTAATCTGTTTGGAATCTGAGGAAATCTTCAACAGGAAAGTTCTAGATCTGGAAGTCCTCTGTCATCTCCAAAATATTTCATAATATTCTAATTAATGTAGAATATTTTCCGAATATTCTCTTCAGCATCGACGGTGCGGCTTTCCAGCTTATGTATCTTCATGTATTCTTCAATTCTGCTATCACATCATCAGGAATCTCGCAAAGTGTCCAACATAAACATTGTAGATCTATGAGTCTTCTACAATCTCCCAAAGTTTCAGAATATTTGGAGTTTCAGAAAATATCTACCGAATATTTTCCCAATGGTCGACGAAGTTATATTTTTCTTCATTTTTGCCGAATTTCTTGTATTTCTTCCCAAAATCTACTTAAACCTGAAATCAAGCAATATGACATCAAAGACAACCACTCTAGGCCTAACAAAGGTAATTTAAGGGGTTTAATTATGAATAATTAGTGACTTATCAGGAAGTGTTCCCAGTTTCTGCGGATGAGCTAAAAGCAGATAATATAATGTGGGAAGGGTGAGAGCGTTACAAATGGTATCAGAGTCGGTACCAGCCAAAAATTGTGTCAGCGTTGTGAGGAGCCGTTCCTCAAACCTGACTCGACTATGTGTGTCGAGGGCCGTTCCACACTCGTATTACGCATACACGGCCTTGAGATGTTATCCTCGTTTCATTAGAACCCTTAGGTGTGACCTGGATCGAAAGATCGGGGTTTGGGGCACGTTTGTTTCCCCATTTGCCACCTTCCATGATGAGATGATCGATCTTCTCGGCATAGAAGATCGATCTCCTTGTGCCTGGAAAGTCTTTGCCTTGTCACGAAGAAAATCGATCTTCATGGGGGGTGAAGATCGATCTCTCTGGTTGTGACGGGTTCTATATGTAGAACCCATCGACTTTGTTCTGATTTCTTTGGGTATCTTGGAAGTAGGTCAAATCCGGCGGTTTGGCGAGGATCATTTGGACAATCCAAAGCTTGTTGAGCTGGATTTGGAGGCTTCCATTGGTTCTAGGTAGGGATATCTACCCAGATCTTTGTGTGTAGTTGTTGGTTTTCCGGTTTCTCGGTATTTTGGCAACTTAGGGTTTGTTTTGTCTCTCTTTAGCTTAGATCTTTGTGTGTAGTTGTTGGTTTTCTGGTATCTCGGTATTTTCTGACTCCCCTAGACTAGCACTACCAGATCCCAGAGTTTTGTGAAGTTTGGTTTTGTATCTTGTGCGTTTTCCAGCGTTTTCTCCGATGGATTTCCGACGGTGTTCAAGAAGGATCGGTCTTCTTGTGAAAAAGATCAATCTATCTTGTGATCTCACGCCCAGCTCAAGAAGGATCGATCTTCACGGCCATGACGATCGATCTCTTTCATGTTGAGGCGGTGCGGTGCTGGCCCGAGGAAAATCGATCTTCATTGGAGGTGAAGATCGATCTCTTCCTTAGCGGTGGACCAGTGCAAGGAAGATTGATCTCTACTGGGTGTGAAGATCAATCATTTCCTTGGCAGAGGGCACGTATGGAGAAGATTGATCTTCATGGGCATGAAAATTGATCTCCTTTGTGCAGTAAGCTGATTTTGGCTTGGTTTTCAATGGTTTTGATTTCAAATCAACTCGGTTTTCTTTTATGACTTTTCTATTGTTAGAATTAGGATATTATGATGTTTTAATCATGATTTCACGCTTTGTCTTGAGTTTTTACGACGATTGTATTTCCGATCGCTTTGCCGACTTTTACGGATTTTAATCGGTTTTTCGATAAGCATGTGTTAACAGTAGTTGCACTTACTTATTATGATTTATTTAGTTGTAACTTGTAGTAGTTAGATCTTTACTGCTTTGTGGTTAACCGGGAGAGTCATGACTCTCGGTAATGTGTAGAATAATTGTACCTCATATTGTTCATATGTCATATAGTGACACTTAGGTTAGATGTTCGTCTAGGTGCATGCATTTGATTGCATTAGGTGCATTCTAGGTTAGGGCGTGGACGATGGGTTGATCGTCGATCCGAGGCTCTCGGATAGCTCGGGTCTAGCTCTAGGCCTGGTCTAGGCCGACATTGTTGTACAACTGATTGTCAGATTAGGGTTCTTGAGGTTTAGAGGTCGTACTGTTTTCCTCTGCCAAGCTTGTGTGTGTGTGTGTGCTTTACCTTTCTGTTGTTGACGTTTGGGGTGTGCTAGTCGGTGTGATCCTCGGTGTGGTCGGCGATTGGGGAGCGTTTAGAGCCGGCGTGATCCCATTCGCATTTGCAAGCTTGTAGTAGTTGCGCCTTAGGCTTGGTAAGGAGATGGTTCAGTTGCAGTTTCCCCCTTCCTTGAGTGTGATGTAGAGTAGAATCCTACTGAGTTTTGTTGCTCACCCTACCCGGGTTGCGTTTGCAGGTGCAGATGTCAGTGCTTCCGTAGCTCCCAGCAGATCAGCTTTTGCCGACGTGTCGAATTCTGGAGGGCGTTGAGGTGACTGAGGATCGGATCGTACAGTTTGGAAGTTTTGTATACAGTATCCCTCAATGATAAGTTTATATGTATATTTTTCCATCTTGAGTAATTTTGATTTATTTATGTATAACTCTGATGTTAATGGATTAGTATGTGTTTAGATTTTAAATATGCCACCAGAAGTCAAGTCTTTAAATTATTGTAACTATTGTTGTATCACGCCGGATTGGAAATGAACAGGTGTAGGCCCCTCCCCTCGTGTCCCGGTCCGGATGGGTGTTCTAAAGGCCGCTTAAAGGAGGTGAATTGTGTGGATCCAGTATCTTGACGATGGTATTCGCCTTGGAGGCGTCTGACCGAGTCGGATCGGAGACATATCTATATGTATGTTAATCGTCATCTATAACATAACGCGTTTTAAAGCCGTGATAACAGTGATTTCGTTAGAAAATTTCAGGGTAAGCGTGCTTGCCTCGGAGCGGTCCCGGAATGGTTGACCTACAATCTATCTCCCTCTGGTATTCCAAATGTTGTTGTCATCTTTAATTCGTGCTCCAACTAGAATTACCTTGCTAGATATTGTTACTTGCGTCACTACACCTTTGTTTGGATTGGCTTCAAAGTTACTCCTATGTGAATATTCAGATCTTCCTCCAGTCTTCGCTAACAACTTTGCCTTCAACGCTATATTATGTGCTTCCTCCACTTACCATAGAACCTGCAATACAATCTTTTCTCTATTAACATTTTATCTTTTGTAATTATGGAAATGTGTGCTTGGCCTAAAAAAGTTGAAAATTTTTACATATTAAATCCATTATGGTATTTATTTTACAATTTACTAAAGCCATTTTATCTTTTGTTATAAAATAGGCCATTTGCATAGAATGACTGGCATATGTTATCATCACCCTTTTTTCCAACAATGGCCAATCCCTGTCATATATTATCTAATTGATGCAACAGGTGCGACTTGCAACAATTCTCAAACCATCCAAGGAATTCACAAACGACCGCAAAGAAGGTTTTCCAGTGCTGCAAAATTAATCAGCAGCGGGACTATTATTTTGCAGTGGACACACATAAGCCTCGCAGGACAAGTCCGCTCGAATTCCAGAACATTCCGATCGTGTGAAACAACGGATCGCGTTGCCACCTGTTTCAGAGATATCTATGCAGCATGTGTCTACGATCTTCTTGACTTGGCAACGGCATCTGCATCGGTATGAACGCAGTAATAATATCTCTCACAGATCGTCACTGCTTCTCTAATCACCACTGTCTTGGTCCCAAGTATCTGATGAGACCGGCCAGAGGGATGAACAATAATAAATTAATGGTTGCCGGCCAATAGTTCTGTTTAAATCTATATATAAATAAGCCCCCACCTCAATCTTTGCCTCAAAAGATTTGAACCCAAAGAACGATTCTTAGAAGCTTGCCTGAGTGGTAGTAAGTGCTAAGATTATGGCATCCGGCGCGGACGTTGTGAAGGTGATCGGCGCGGTGGCCAGCCCGTTCGTGATGCGGTCGAGCATCGCGTTGAACCTGAAGGGAGTGAGCTACGAGTTCCTCCAGGAGAAGGTAGGAGAGAAGAGCGAGCTACTGTTGAAATCCAACCCTGTTTATAAGAAAATCCCTGTGCTCATCCACAACGGCAAGCCCGTCTGCGAGTCCATGATCATCGTCCAATACGTCGACGAGGCCTGGGCGTCCCCCGCCGGCGCCCCTTCCATCCTCCCCTCCGACCCCTACGATCGCGCCATCGCACGCTTCTGGGCTGTCTATATCGACGATAAGGTATCTTGGCATCCCTCTCTCTCTTGCTTATATTATTTGTTCATGTCTCTCGATCAACAAATCTCTTTGGCTTTGGAAATGGTGGATTCTTTGGGAATTTCTTGTCGTCTAACCAAGATTAGTAAGATACCTGTTAGTATATAGTCATGGAATGTTGTCAAATGTTTAAATCCCAATTCTTGGAAATTGCTGTAGATGACGTGTAGAAAACTTAGATATGAACTAAATCACATCACTTACTTATTCGTGTATAAGGATCTTTGATCCGCTCTTTTCGTGAAATCATGTGTTCCATGATCAATCTCTGTTTGTCTAATACACTCTCTCTTTTAAGAGTATCACTTCTCATCACTTTTTTTCAAAACAAAAAAAACTTATGATGAGAAGACGTTATATTGAACCGTTCATACGGGATCTTTGCATGTACTAATCGGTAGTTTTAGGGAACCGTTTAGATAACCACGTCTAAACTGATCATGGGCTGTAAATTAGTCTAATTGAGTCTAACTCATCATAGACGACCCAACCTGATTATTAACCATCATGATGTAGTGGTAGCCATGGATGGATTGAGAGCTTAGTTCCGTAGGATCTGATCTGCCAAGTGTGTGAATTTGACAAGCAGACATATATATTGTTGCAACTCACTTCCTTGTCATTTGCTTTTATTGCAGTGGTGGCCTGCTTTCAGAAGCTTGATCAATGTACAGACCGAGGAGGCGAGGAAGGAAGCGATCGAGCAGACGTTCGCAGGACTGCATCTGCTGGAGGAGGCTTTCGAGAAGTGCAGCAAGGGAAAGGGTTTCTTTGGAGGCGATACCATTGGCTACTTGGACATTGCCTTTGGATGCTACCTCGGGTGGCTCAGTGCCTCCGAGCAGATGCTCGGCTTCAAGTTCCTCGACGAGACCAAGACACCACTGTTGGTTGGTTGGGCTGAGCGTTTCCGCGCTGATGATGCTGTCAAGGAGGTCATGCCTGCGACCGAGACGCTGTTGGGGTTCGCCAAGATGCATCAAGCTGCGGCGGCGGCTGTTGCTGCCCCGACCAAGTGAAGACCGTCAAGCTAGTTTGATGCTGCTGCTGCTCCTTCCAGAGTTTGAGAGAATCACAAAATCAAACATATGATAGAAAATGTGTGCTTGGCCTAAATAAATAAGGGGAAATTAGCTTTTAGTGCCGTCTAGTTTCAATTTTGTACAATATGGAATCCTCTAGTTAGAAAATGTAATTTTAGTACCCTCATGTTACAAAGTCAGTCGATTTTGTATCCTCTCGTCAGATGGCATTAGTCACCGTTCACCCAAAACCACTCACGTGTGTCACGTGAGGGGTTTTCTATACTTTCCCGCCATAGGAAGGCGTATCCTGGCTTTCCATCCATCCTATAACTACCGTGAAGTGGGGTTTAGATTAGGGTTTCAAATGATCTTTCCAACGATCTGAAATTCATGTCGAAATCCGGCGATTGGAGTGGTTCTTCTTCGAAGATCATGTTAGGTATGGTTTAAGTCTCCTATTGTGTTCTATTGCACTCTACAAAAAGATTTGGGTGGCCAGCTCCATGCCGTCGTCGTTGTCGCATGGAAGTTCCCGAGCTAGTAGTAGCTGATGTGTCACTAAATATTCATACTTAAACCCCTTAATTTACCTTTGTTAGCATGAGAGTATTTGTATTTGATAGTTTGTTAGTTGAGTTCAGATTTAATGAAGATTCAAGTTAGAAAATAAGGAAAAAGATTAATATGTTGAAATTACGCCGCTCCACTGTTAGTTTGGAAAGAATTCATAAAAATCTCCAGATAAATCGTAAATTCTTGAAATTTGTAGGACCTCTAGAAGACATCAAGACGAACAACATTTATGTTGGATACTTCGCAAGATTCTTCACAGATTAATAGAAGTTTTGAAGACTATGAAGATATTCAGATGCTGGAAAACTGGTCCGTCGACGTTCAGGAGAATATTCGGCAAATATTTCAGATCAGTCAGAATATTATACAATCTTCTTGATCTGACAGAAGACTTCCTAATCTACAATGTTCATGTTGGACATGTTGTCAAATTCGGGCTTGATTGGACCCAGTTGCGACCGGAAAAGATTGTCAGGAATTAATCCAGGGAATCCGAGTTGTAGTAGAAGTCCAACTTAGCCATAACCCTAATTCCAGGAGTTCACCTATAAGAAGGTGTTTGCTGGCCGAAAATTAGATGTCAACATAGAGAGAAAATAGAAGATTAGAGTATCTGAAGACCGTGGAGATGCGACGTGGATCCTTGGAGTTCTTAATCAAACCTATGACTTCCATCCCCAAGATGAGTGGCTAATTTTTATATCTAGGGATCTCATGAAGCTTTAGCGTAGCTTCTTTGTATTTTCTAGTTTGATACTTGTATTTCTTTCTGGACATAATCTTATAGATATGGATTTATTGCTAATAGAGTTGAGGGAACAAAGTTCCTTGATGTATATTTTGGCCTACTTGATTTCGGTGATTGATGGTAGAGATCTATACGATAGTTTTCATGTGATTTATGAATAACCGATGAGATATTTTATGCTTTGTGATGATATGTTGTGCTAAGGTCACCCCGAAAACAATCTATGCTAATCGAAAATAAAATATGCCTTTGGAAAACACTCACATTATTTTAGGGATTCATGTAAGCTTAAGAAGCTATGAATCTATAATGTCTGGATAAGAAAGCAAGAGGATAATTAGAGAATACATGAAGTGAAATTAAAGTGGATTGAGTCATCCCTAGGTCTTCTCTCATTAATATATTTCAACCTCTTTAATCGCTTTCTTAATTAGTTTTAATTAATAAGTTTCTAAAACCCAAATCAATCCCTTTTCGCTTTAGGATTAGAGTCTTGAGATTTAATTCTGGTTTCTCCTTTGTAATCAAAGTTTTCCCTGTGGTTTGATCCAGTATTTCATCACTATTCTACCCCATAGTTTAGTATTTTGAATAATGGTTTATAAATTCAATTTTTGATTGAGCTTGCATATGATTTAACGACGCGTTTGCAAGCGATCAGTAGCTCTGCCTCCTCCTCAAGAGAAATGAGACCTGTTTATGAGTGTTTTTGTGGGCATAAGGCCCCTTTGAGGACTTCATGGACAGATAGTAACCCTGGAGGAAGATTCATATGTTATCCGATCCCTAAGGTACTTTAGTTCATAAGTGATTAAAATTTCAGAAATTTCTTTGTATTACTAGAGTAATTACTTATGTTTTGTTTTGTTTACACATGAAGGATCGTGGGGGTTGTGGTTTTTGGGT
Organism: Narthecium ossifragum; assembly: GCA_963920575.1. Taxonomy (NCBI): domain Eukaryota; kingdom Viridiplantae; phylum Streptophyta; class Magnoliopsida; order Dioscoreales; family Nartheciaceae; genus Narthecium; species Narthecium ossifragum. Next base: position 19,387,900 of record OY986974.1, read on the forward strand.
TTGGGTTGATTAAGACACCTATGGTAGGCAAGTGGTCAGTGAATTGAGGGATAAGCTGAAGAATTCAGAGGCAATGCTTGAGGATTGTCAGAAGAAAGTGGAGACCCTACACGGAGAGCTGCGCACATTCATGTAGGGAGAGAGAGGAGAAGGCCATGGCAGAAAAGTGAAGCCCGAGGAGTTACTTGGATGATAAAGACAGAGTTGTTGTATCACTTGAGCTGGATAAAAGGCAATTGTACATTAGGTCGAGGATTTATCTAAGTGTTCTGATGTTGTCATGTATTGCAGGAATTATCTTGCTTTCTTGTTGTCTCAAACTGTGAAGCGGAGCATATTTCAGTCCAACTTATTTTTGATGCTATATTCTGTCCTATTCCAGTGCAATGTAACTCTATTCTAATCTAATGTAATCTTAGATATTGCACAAATTGATTACTTAGATTGAGGGCACAATTAGCCTAGCATACAACAGTAATTGTTGTGTTCCACTCATCACAGTAACTGATGTGTTTTATTTATCACAGTCACAGTAACTGAGTGCACAATTAGACTAATGAGTCTCACAAATTAGATTGCTGCTACACAAAATTAGACTAACCGAGTCTCACACAATTAGCTAAGTTTTACAAGATTATCATCAAATTTGTACAATCACACATGTTAGATTGTTGGTACACAAAATTGTTGTGTTACACTCACCACAACACAAAAATAAATGTTTGTGAGACTTCACAGCTGGTTACATATCATAGCTAGTTACATAAAATATTCCAAACCCCCTGGTACACAGAAGTAGCTACCACTACTACAATAACTGATGTGTTACATTCACCACAACACAAAAATAAATGTTTGTCATCATCACAACTGGTTACGCTTCACAATTGGTTACATCAAATGCTCCAAATCCCCTGCTACACAAAATTAACTACCACTGTTACAATAACTGCTGTGTTACATTCACCACTTCACAAAAATAAATGTTTGTCATCCTTGCTTACAAGATCTTCCATCCAACCTTTCCGGTCAATGTTCTTGTTTGTGGCCCTCCACCACTCTACCCAATATTTGACTTGGTTGAGGCATCACAAGTTGCTCATTGTTACTAACTTGACTAGTCTGGGAGTCAAATGTTTGACTTGGCTGAGACCCATAAATGAACTGCAAACAAAACATAGTAATACATTGGATAACATATGAGACATCAAATGAACACAAATGGCACTTACACTTTCAGGTTGTACGTGCCATATGCTCCACTCCCTTCCCCATTACCTCTGCCAATTCCTCCACTGCCTACTCCATAACCTCTTCCTAGACCTCCAGTTCCAGACCCTCTTCCTAAACCTCCAGCTCCCTTGCCTACTCCATAACCTCTTCCTAGTTCTCCAGCTCCAGACCCTCTTCCTAAACCTCCAGCTCCCCTGCCTACCCTCCCACTGCCTCTTCCTAGACCTCAAGCTATGAGGACCCGGTCCTCAGACCTGGCTCGACCAGGTGCGTCAATGGCTATTCCACACTCGCGTTGTGCACACATGGCCTTGAGATGTTGTCCTCGTTTGATTAGAACCGTTAGGTGTGACCTGGATCGAAAGAACGGGATTTGGGGCACGTTGTTTCCCCGTTTTCCACTTTCCAGGACAAGAGGATTTATCTTTTTGGCATAGAAGATCGATATCCTTGTGCCTGAAAAGTCTTCGCCTTGTCACAAAGAAGATCGATCTTCATGGGCATGAAGATCGATTTCTCTGGTCGTGACTGGTTCTATAAGTAGAACCCATCTCCTTCCTTTTGATTTCTTTGGAAATCTTGGAAGGCGGTCGAATCAGGCGGCTTGGGGAGGATCGTTTGGACAATCCAAAGCTTGTTGAGCTGAATTTGGAGGCTTCCATCGATTCTAGGTAGGGATCTCTACCCAGATCTTAAGATTTGGTAATCTAGATTTCCTTTGTCTCTCTTTAGCTTAGATCTTTGTTTGTAGCCATTGGTTTTCTGGTATTTTGGTGTTTTCGGACTCCCCTAGTTCCATGCTATCAGATCTCTGGGTTTTATGAAGTTTGGTTTTGTATTTCGCGTGTTTTCCGGCGTTATCTCCGGTGGGTTTCCGGCGGTGCTCAAGAAGGATCAATCTTCTCACTCTTGTGATCTCACTCCCAGCCCGAGAAGGATCGATCTTCACGGCCATGAAAATCGATCTCTTTCGTGTTGAGGGTGGGTGCGGTGCTGGCCCAAGGAGGATCGATCTTCATTGGAGATGAAGATCGATCTCCCTCCTTGGCAGTAGACCTATGCGAGGAAGATTGATCTCCATTGGGTATGAAGATCGATCATTTCCCTTGACAGAGGGCTTGAATGGAGAAGATCGATCTTCATGGGTATGAAGATCGATCCCTTTTGTGTTGAGAGCTGTTTTTAGCTTGGTTTTTTTTCCGGTTTGTTTTCAAATCAACTCGGTTTCCTTTTATGTTTTTCCTATTGTTAGAATTAGGATATTATGGTATTTTTAATCACGATTTCACTCTTTGCTTTGAGTTTCTAAGGTGATTTGTATTTTTGATCATTTTGCTGACTTTTATGGATTTTAATTAGTTTTTCGATAAGCATGTGTTAGCTTTGGCTGCATTTGTTTATTATGCTTTATTTAGTTGTAACTTGTAGTAGTTAGATCTTTACTGTTTTATGGTTAACATGGAGAGTCATGACTCCCGCGAATGTGTAGAATAATTATACCTCATATTGTTGTTATCCCATGTAGTGACACTTAGGTTAGATGTTTTTATAGTTTCATCGATTTGATTGCATTAGCTGCATTCTAGGTTAGGGCGTGGGCGATGGGTTAATCGATGATTCGAGGCTCTCGGGTAGCTCGGGTCTAGCTCTAGGGTAGTGGTTGGGTAGCCTGGTCTATGGCGAGATTGTTGTACAACTGTTGTCAAATCTTGGTTCTTGAGGTTTAGAGGTCGTACCGTTCTCCTTTGCCAAGCTTGAGCGTGGGTGTGTTTACTTTTCTATTGTTGACGTTTGGGGAGCGCTAGCCGGTGTGATCCCCGGCGTGGTCGGCGATTGGGGAGCATCCAGAGCAGGCCTGATCCCCGTCGTGTTTGCATGCTTGTTGTAGTTGCGCCTTAGGCTTGGCAAGGAGACGGTTCAGTTGCAGTTTCCCCCCTTCCTTGAGTGTGACATAGAGTAGAACCCTACTCGGCTTTATGCTCACCCTACTTGGGCTGCGTTTGCAGGTGCAGACGCCAGCGCTTCTGTAGTTCCCAACAGATCAACTTTTGGTGGCGCGTCGACTTCTGGAGGGCTTTGAGGTGACTGAGGATCAAATCTTACAATTTGGCAGTTTTTGTATTCAGTATCCCTCGAGGATAAGTCTTAATGTATAATTTCCACCTTTGAGAATTTTGATGTAAATCTGTATAACTCTGATGTTAATGGAATAGTATGTTTTAGATTTCAATTATGCCTTTAGAAGTCAATTGTTTATGTTATTTGAGGTAATTGTTGTATCGCGCCAGATTGGAAGTGTATAGGTGTAGCTCCCTCCCCTCACGTCCCAGTCCGGATGGGTCTTCTGGGCCAGGGCGTGACAACTTGGTATCAGAGCAGGCGGTAGGTCCCAAGGATAGGATTAGGTTTGCGATTAAGGTTTGAGTGTGGGTCGGGATAGTTCTAGGAGTAGAGCATCCATGCATATTTGTTTGCGCTCGCGTGTGATGTGTTTTGCTTTATTGATTGATGTGTGTTTTGGTTTTTGACGAGTGGATTCTTACGTCTCTGGTGCTTGCGTAGATGACAGGGCAGCTCGGCGGCTCTCTCATAGGAGGCCAGAACGCGTCGCGCGATGAGCCCTCCGTCCGGTGGGCCGCTGTAACGCCCCGGCCCTCCACTGGTCCCCGGCCCGCGGGCTCCCGGTCCGACTAGGATCCACCCAAGGGATCCACTGGGCCCCGGCAAGCTTAATCTTAGAGTTTTCTGACGGATCACTGCCAGCACAGCTTTAAAACGCGTTGTGTCTATTAAAGGTTTACTATATAATTATATCGAACCCCAGACCATACCCAGGCGTTGTGGGATTGCTTATCCGGCTACCCGACTCAGCCCCGCCCTCCAGGCGCAGGCATCTTGTCCCATGGTAGACCCAACGGGCCTCACAATCCACCCCCCTTGGAGGCCTAGCGTCCTCACTGGCACAATTTCCGGATGGGAACCAGCTCTGATACCATACTGTAACGCCCCGACCCTCCACTGGGCCCCGGCCCGCGGGCTCCCGGTCCGACTAGGATCCACCCAAGGGATCCACCCGACACAATATTGTCCGCTTTTGGCTCACCGTAGAAATCTGGGAAAACTTCCCAGTAGGTAACCCATCCCGGGACCGCTCCAAGGTAAGCACGCTTAACCTTGGAGTTTTCTGACGGATCACTGCCAGCACAACTTTAAAACGCGTTGTGTCTATTAAAGGTTTACTATATACTTATATCGAACCCCAGACCATACCCAGGCGTTGTGGGATTGCTTACCAGGCTACCCGACTCAGCCCCGCCCTCCAGGCGCAGGCATCTTGTCCCACGGTAGACCCAGCGGGCCTCACAGCCACAGTGGCCGAGAGTCGTCAGCACCTGTGCTAGTACTAATGGCAGCTTCGGTTGGTGGCAACGAGTTGGGGGAAGCTTCCTCCCACGGCAGGGAAGTTCTTCCTCCCGTTGCTGTGCGTTCGTTGGCGTCGGAGGTTCTCGAGTTTCGGCGACAAGACCCTCCCAGGTTCAGTGGTCGGAGTGGGGATCCGACTGTGACTGTGGCAGACGAATGGCTGGAGGAGGTCACATGTGTGCTCGATCTCCTGTTTAGCGAGGATGACCCTCTTCGGGTCAAACTCTCTGCGTTCCAGCTTGAGGGAGACGCCTTGGACTGGTGGCGCACCGCTCAGGCCACCAGGGCAGGAGGAGAGCAGTTGTCTTGGTCGGAGTTTCGTACCGTTTTCCTCGACACGTACTTTCCTTATAGTACGCAGTTGGCGTTGGCCGAGGAGTACCTCCACCTTGCCCAGGGTACTCTTTCGGTGCAGCAGTACGCCACAAGGTTCACCCACCTGGCACGCTACGCTGGACCAGTGGCAGCTGACCCTACCGCCAGAGCCCAGTAGTTTGAGAAGGGGCTTCGAGCAGAGATCCGGAGGTTGATCGCCGTGCAGCGGGCGACCACCTACTTGGCGATGTTGGGTGCTGCATTGGCTATGGAGGTCCATTCCAAGAGAGGCCGAGAGCTGTCCGGCCAGTACCTTCTGCGGGTGCCGACGATAGAGAGCAGTCACAGAGGGCTCTCGACGGAGAGGTCCTTGGAGGGAGGGTAGGTACCCTCAGCGTTAGCAGCCGTACCCTCAGCGTCAGCGGCCCTATCAGCAGTAGTACCAGCAGTAGCAGCCCCTCTGGAGTGATCCGCCGCTTCTGACAGCAGGACCCACTCAGTAGGCTCCTTGGGAAGGTGGTCAGGGTCAGCAGCATGAGCGTGGACCCCCGTTGTGTTTCCACTATCGGCAGCCAGGGCACTTCATCAGAGATTGTCCGCAGCGAGGCGCGCCGGGTGTGGCGTCGCAAGGAAGTCGGGACGGAGCGCCTTGGGCCGGGCAGGGGCAGAGAGAAGGATCTGGCAGAGGCCGCGGTAGAGGCAAGGGCAGAGCAGACTACGGATGGCAGGTGTTTGCGCTATCCGACCGAGAGTATCCAGATTAGGAGCAACCATCTTACCAGTCCTACCAGCCCCAGCGGTTACTTCAGCAGGCTCCAGCAGGTAGTTTTCTCCCGTGTTGCGGGTGTTGGTGCCCCTAGGAGTAGCTTGTTTTCTTGCTGGCCTTATTCTTATTGAATTTCAGGACAAAAATCTCTTTAAGGATGTTAGGTTGTGAGGACCTGGTCCTCAGACCTGGCTCGACCGGGTGCGTCGAGGGCTATTCCACACTCACGTTGTGCGCACACGACCTTGAGATGGTGTTCTTGTTTGATTAGAACCCTTAGGTGTGACCTGGATCGAAAGATCGAGGTTTGGGGCACGTTGTTTTCCCGTTTTCCACTTTCCAGGATGAGAGGATCGATCTTTTTGGCATAAAAGATCGATCTCCTTGTGCCTAGAAAGTCTTCGCCTTGTCACAAAGAAGATCGATCTTCATGGGCATGAAGATCGATCTCTCTGGTCGTGACTGGTTCTATAAGTAGAACCCATCTCCTTCCTTTTGATTTCTTTGGAGATCTTGGAAGGAGGGCGAATCCGACGGCTTGGGGAGGATTGTTTGGACGATCCAAAGCTTGTTGAGCTGGATTTGGAGGCTTCCATCGGTTCTAGTTAGGGATCTCTACCCAGATCTTAAGATTTTGTAACCTAAGTTTCCTTTGTCTTTCTTTAGCTTAGATCTCCACTGGGTGTGAAGATCGATCATTTCCCTTGACAGAGGGCCTGAATGGAGAAGATCGATCTTCATGGGTATGAAGATCGATCTCCTTTGTGCTGAGAGCTGTTTTTAGCTTGGTTTTTTTTATGGTTTGTTTTCAAATCAACTCGGTTTCCTTTTATGTCTTTCCTATTGTTAGAATTAGGATATTATGGTGGTTTTAATCACGATTTCACTCTTTCCTTTGAGTTTCTAGGATGATTTGTATTTCCGATCATTTTGCCGACTTTTATTGATTTTAATTGGTTTTTCGATAAGCATGTGTTAGCTTTAGTTGCATTTGTTTATTATGCTTTATTTAGTTGTAAATTGTAGTAGTTAGATCTTTACTGCTTTATGGTTAACCGGGAGAGTCATGACTCCCGGGAATGTGTAGAATAATTATACCTCATATTGTTGTTATGCCATGTAGTGAAACTTAGGTTAGATGTTTGTATCGGTGCATCCATTTGATTGCATTAGCTGCATTCTAGGTTAGGGCGTGGGCGATGGGTTGATCGATGATTCGAGGCTCTCAGGTAGCTCGGGTCTAGCTCTAGGGTCGTGGTTGGGTAGCCTGGTCTAGGGCGAGATTGTTGTACAACTGTTGTCAAATCTTGGTACTTGAGGTTTAGAGGTCGTACCGTTCTCCTTTGCCAAGCTTGAGCGTGGGTGTGTTTACTTTTCTGTTGTTGACGTTTGGGGAGCGCTAGCCGGCGTGATCCCCGGCATGGTCAGCGATTGGGGAGCGTCCAGAGCAGGTCTGATCCCCGTCGCGTTTGCATGCTTGTTGTAGTTGCGCCTTAGGCTTGGCAAGGAGACGGTTCAGTTGCAGTTTCCTCCTTCCTTGAGTGTGAGGTAGAGTAGAACCCTACTGGGCTTTATGCTCACCCTACCCGGGCTGCGTTTGCAGGTGCAGACGTCAGTGCTTCTGTAGTTCCCAGCATATCAGCTTTTGACGGCGCATCGACTTTTGGAGGGCGTTGAGGTAACTGAGGATCCGATCTTACAGTTTGGCAGTTTTTGTATATAGTATCCCTCGAGGATTAGTCTTTATGTATAATTTCCACCTTTGAGAATTTTGATGTAAATCTGTATAACCCTGATGCTAATGGAATAGTATGTTTTAGATTTCAATTATGCCTTCAGAAGTCAATGGTTTAAGTTATTTGTGGTAATTTTTGTATCGCGCCAGATTGGAAGTGTATAGGTGTAGGTCCCTCCCCTCACGTCCCGGTCCGGATGGGTCTTCTGGGCCGGGGCGTGACTCCAGTTCCATACCCTCTTCCTAGACCTCCAGCTCCCCTGCCTACTCCAGAACCTCTTCCTAGACCTCCAGCTCCCTTACCTACCCTCCCAGTGCCTCTTCCTGCCACTCTATTTCTTGCACCACATCTCCCCCCCCCTCCTCTTCCTCTAGCATTAGTACCAATAGGGCCAGTTGATGCTGAGCCAGTAGCTGATGTGCCACTAGCATGGTCAATTGTTTCACTAGTAGGAGTAGATGTAACAGCTACTCGTCCTTCCTTGGGTTTAGGGGTTGGGGGCCTCTTTCAGCCCCTTTTGTTGTGCTCCCAACCCCAGCAATTCTTGCACCTCACTGTAGAATTTCTCCTCTTCAATTTTGTAGGGTCATGTGGTTCATCTGGCTGTCTCCTCCTGAGTTTCTTAGGCCTATCAGGTTGCCTTCTATATGGAGGAGGTGGTAATTGGTCTCCAGCAGCCTTAGGCCACATTCTCTGGCCATTCACTTTTCTGATTAAGTTGATGTAGTGATAAGTCACAGATTATGCTTAATTAAACCCCTTAAATTACCTTTGTTAGCCTAAGAATAGATGCATTTTATATCTTATTGTTTGATTTCATTTTTAATCATGATTTGAGAAGAAATACAAGAAATTTGACTAAAAATAAGGATTTACGTAAAAAAGACTGCTTCGTCGTCTGTCAGGAGAATATTCTCCATAACTTATGTATAAGTCGAAATATTCTTGAACTTTAGAACGTGATAGAAGACGTCAAGAACTACAACTTTTATGTTGGACATTTTGCGAGACTCCTCATAGATTGATACCAGTTTTGAATAATATTCTGGAACTTTAGAACGTGACAGAGGACTTCCTAATCGAAACCTTTCATGTTGGACAAGATTTCAGATTCCTGACCGATTGGATCCAGTTTCGATGGAAATAGGCTGCCATAATTAATTCAGGAAATCCGAGTTGTAATAAAAGTCCAACTCAACTCAAACTCTAATTTCGGGAGTTACCCTTTAAATAGGGATATTCCATCCAAATTTCTCATCTTTTTAACTATCTTTGGTGAGGTAATTAAGAAGAAGACGGTGAGAATGCGGATGGTGACAGCTTCCTATTCCATGCCAATGGTGTTTATCCAAAAGATGAGTTGCTAATTATTGTATTTAGGATTATTCATGAAACCCTAGCGTAGTTTTCTATCTTTTTTTGTTTGAATCTTGTATCTTCTCAAGACATAATCCTATGAATATGTTTTTCATTATTAATAGAGTTGAAGGAACAGAGTTCCATTGACATATTTTCAGTCCTACATGATTTATGTGATTGATTGTAGAGATTCACAGTATGATTTTCATGTGATTTATGATTTGCTTTTGAGATAGGCAATGCTATGCTAGGATAGGTTGTGCTAAGATTATTAGGAGTAGAATAAAGTAAGGTAATTGTAGGATCTAAGACAACCTACGCCAAGAAAGATAAGCTATCCCGTTATGAACATAAATCTTATTTTAGGGATGCATGTAAGCTTAAGAAGTTGTGGATCCATAATGTTTAGAGAAGAGAACAAGAGAATAACTAGAGAAGATTGAAGGCAAAACTAGGGTGGAATGAGTAATTCCTAAGTAACTTATCCATTGATTCAAATTGATCATGTTTAATTGCTTTCGTTAGACAGCTTTAGTTAATTTAAACCTAACATTGATTCTTTTGATTAGGTTTAGGGTTTTGAGAATTGATTTCAATCTTTACTGATAAATTCGTTGTGATTCGACTCCGGACTTCACCGCTATTCTACCTAGTAGTGTAGTGATTGAATAAGGATTATAAATTTAATATTTGATTGAATAAGGATTATAAATTTAATATTTGATTGAGTTTGCAATGTTTTAATGACACGTTCACAACACATCATGTGGCTTTGAAGATGGTTGTCTCTTTTGTAGTAGTCATCAACAAATTCCTGAACACTCAGCCTAGCATCAAATATGCAGCAAATGACTTGCATACATGGAATACCAGTCAACTGTCAATAATTACAGCTGCATGACTTTGCCTCCATATTTACTATGACCCTATCGAATCCTTGAGCTGCAACTTCAGATAACTTATCCCCAGACTATGTGCATGAACATAACTTAGCCTTGTCCTTCATCCTTTCCAATCGGTTTTGAATGTTTTCCCCATAATCTCCCATCTGGTTATGAATCTCCTCTCTCCTATCTCTCATCCTACTCATGAGCTAAACTATAATCTTCTCAAACATTGTCAGATTTGGCTTCTCTCTTGTACTTTGTATTGAAGAGTTGAATAACTCAGGCATATTTTTTGTTATACTGTCATTCTTAGGGTGAAAGCTGATACCATGCTTACACCAATACCTGGGCTCCAACTGCTTTAGATAGATGAATGTTGCTTCATCTTTCAGTCTAATGTCATTCATGATCCATTCAAAGTCTTCAACAATTTTTGCATGAGCTACCTCCCACATCAACTTCTTCAAGTCCTCACCCTTGAACATCTTGTAGAAATTATGGTAGAGATGACTAACACAGAACCTCTGTTATGCACCTGGCATAATTCCATCAACTGCTTCTATAAGTCCCTACATCACCAGATGTAAACATTAGAATTGAACAATGAAACCAATGCCAACAATTGATACATTACAACAATTCTTACCTTCTGCTGATCACTAATAACTGTTATCTTTGAAGTAGGTGTGAAGCTAATATCATCCGCAAGAAGCTCCAGGAACCAGCACTAAGCATCCTTGTTCTCCACTTCCACTACAGCATACGCTATGGGGAACATCTGGTCATTTGCATCTTTGGATACTGCAGCCAGTAGTTTTCCTCCATATGGCCCCTTGAGGTGAAAACCATCCAGCTGAACAACTGGCCTACATCCATCAACAAAACCCTTCTTGCATGCATACAGACACATATACCTCCTCTCAAAGTAGCATTTACCATCATTGCCCATGTTTGTTTTTATCTTACATGTGCTGCCAGGGTTGCCTCTCAATATCTCCTAACAGTAGTCATTCAAATGCAAGTATTGTTCAACAAAATCCCCCCTCAACTACTCCAATGCTTTGTTCTTAATTAGTTCTCCTGGCTTGGGCCCTGCTAATTCTCACATTGAGCTCACTTCCTAATTTTGCTCTTAAAGTTGCCAACATTTATGCCAGGGTTGTGTCTGATCTCCTCACTGTACTTTCTAGGCAACCAACCAGACTTGGCAAACTTGTTGTCATGATGTGTTATGCATGTGTGTTTGCTATTGAAAGCTTTAATCTGGAATGCACTTGTCTGCTGCATGGTGGAGGCATGAATTCTCCAAGGACAGTCCCCATATCACCCTTGTACTCTTCACAAATATGATATCGTGGCTACCAACCACTGAATAATCCTTGATGAGGTTCCTCCAGTCTTCACCTCTGGAAAACTTCATGCCAACCATGAAAGGGGTCCCATTCTCAGTGTCTACTGGCCTATCATCTCTGTATAATGGATACTTAGCAGGCCCCTCTTCATCTGATGAACCATGGACACTGGTCAATTCATCAAAAGGACACTGATCCTCCACAAACACTGGCACTTGACTTGCCAGATGATTTTGTATCTCCTCATGCTCTGTCATTTGTGTTGACTGATCCCCAACATCAAAGTTCACAAAGCTGGGCTCAGTGTTAGCTTCATAAATGAAGTCATCATCATCATCACCAGTGTCTTCTTCCCTTGATTCATACATACTACTTTCAGTTGATGACTCTGGAGCTTCAGGTTGCTTCCCTCTTCCAATGTCTTCTTCTAATTGCAGACTGTATAACCAATTTTCATAGTCACTACCATTGCAACTTCTGGAGTTGCACCATCTTGTTGGTCAGCAGCACTGTGGTTCACATAGACATCTATCCCATTAATGTCAACCCCCTCCTCTCTATACACAGACCCCATCCCAATGACATGGTTGTCAGTCATAAGTTCCTTCAGTCCCTCTATAGTTAGCTCATGACCTGGTTTTGCATACCATATAGCCTTCCGAGTTGGGTAGCCCATACTTGTGATAAAATCATAGATGTCAAATATACCCAATCTATCGGGATCACAACCTTCCATCATTTCCATCTCCCCACCAACATAATCAAATTTAGGGGTGAATTGGACATAACCCCCATGGTGCAATCTAATTGTGAATGTGAAGTCCATCCTGTACAATGCAACTTCATATAAACATTTTGGTAATGGTAAGAGAGAACAATTGCTATCAAAATGGAATGGCCAACACAATTCAATTACTATCAATTACTATTAGTCAATATGATAAATACAATTGGTAATGGTCATGCATAGTATGCCAACACAAATACTTAGTAAAGAAAATGGGATGGCCAACACAATTACTAAGTAAAGAAAAGGGAATAGCCAACCTGTGAGGTCCTGTCCCTCTATTCCTGGGTCGACCGCCTGGGTCGGGCCAGTGGCTCGTTGTGGACCACAAGGGCAATTTGGTAAATTGCGTCTTGTCGGTTTGTTTCACACCCGCGTGTGCACACACTGACCTTGTTTGTGTTAGTGCTTGATTAGAATGGTTAGGTGAACCCGGGATCGGAAGATCCCAGCTCGGGCGCGCTGAAGCTTGCTTTTGGGCAGCTTACGGCCTTGAGCGATCGCTCGCTCCTAGGAACGATCGATCGAACCCGTGAGCAAGTCGGTGGGTTTTTTGACCCGTTCGGATCGATCCAAACATTTTGGCCTTGGATCGATCCAGGTACTGCGCAGGGCAGTTGAGCTTGCAGCAGAGCAGTTGAGCTTCCGTCGTCCTCCGTTGTCAGAGTAGAGGACCTCTCCTTCACCTTCTCCTTCACCTTCCCTGGCCTTCCCCCTCACCTTTCCTCCTTTTCTCTTCCTCTTCTCTTTCCGCTCCTTCTTCCTTCCTGCTTCTTCTTCCCGCGGGCTCTGTTTCCCCTGTTCTGGCAGCCCCTTCTTCTCCTCTTTTCTCCCTCCTCCAGCCACCGTTTTGGGAGCTTGAAGGCTCGTTAGATCCGTGGCGGCGTGAGGAAGATCTCTGGTGTGGTTTGGAGTTGGATTGGTGACTGTTTAGCGGGGAATCAACCGAGGAGTGTGTTTCCTGTAGGTGTTCTACCTACGAGAGTGGTTTAGGGGTGTTCTCTTAGTATAGCCGTTAGATCTTGCTGTAATTATGTTGTTGTGTGCATGTTGCTTAGTATAATCTCTGATTTAAGCTTCATGAACTTTGGTTAAGATTTCAGTACGATTTATGCATGTTTTATCTCGGATTTTCCGGTTTCTGCTGTTCTTGAAGAATAGCCGGTTTGCGCCGCGTTTTCCGATTGGTACGTGTATTATCCTGGGTTGTGTTGAGAATAAGAGTTGTAAATCTCTGAGTTATCTTTCCATTCCAGCTTATTTCGTATTTTTCTGATTTTTTTACGAATTGTGGTGAATTTTCTCGTGGCCTGCGACGAGACTGATCTGAAGCTGGTATGAAGCAAAAGCTGTTTGGATCGATCCAAAATGTTCCGGATCGATCCAATACTTTCTGGATCGATCCAAATGTTCCGGATCGATCCCAAGGCTGGTGGATGAGGTTTTGTGGACTATTTTTAGTGGTTTTGATTAGTGTTTTCCCAGAAATCGAACCGTTGGATGTTTCTCGATTTTGGATATGTTGATCCGAGCATGTAGATCTACTAAAGTCTAAGTTGAATCTTGAATCCGACGACATTTGGACGTCGGATCGACGGGACCAATTAGCCTCTAAGTAGAGGTTTTGGTGTTTTGAATATAATAGTATAATGTCGGATTATAATATTATATTTTATTGTTCTTGGTTTTCGGGGTTGCTTCCCCTTGCAGGAGTTTGCGGTTGACGGTCGTGGTACCGTCGTAATGTCGGGATCCGCTACGGATCGGCTGGCAGCGATTGGTAGTACCGCTGCAGCGATCCTGTTGGACTTGTATGCTGCCTTGACATACTGTTGCATGCCTATTTTCTATTGCTTGTGTATGTTCATAGCATGCATTCTCTGTTGTGCATTAGTTGCATGGTTAGGGCGTGGGTGATTTGTGGATCGCCGTCCCGAGGCTGGAAGCTCGGATTTAGCCCTAGGACCGGGGTTGGGTAGTTAGGACCCGGTTTGAATTCTGGTGTCCAGTCGAATTTGATGATAGGCTTAGATGACTGGTGCACATGTTGCTTGGTGATTATAGAGGTCGTGTCGGCCTTGAGTCAGATGTTCAGGTGTAGCCGGTGTCCCACTGTGCTGACCCTGGGGTAGAGGTGTGGTCTACTCAGCGGTGCTTTTTCCCGCCTGCAGTGTCGGGTTCCTGCAGTTGTGTGTTGCCAGTGCTGTTCCTGCTACTGAGTGCTGTCCCTGGGCCTCAGGGACACGCGGTGAGGTTATGGGGCCCCTGTATACACCCAGGTCTCACTTGAGGGCGACACTCTTGCGTTCCCCTTCCTTCTGTGTGACGTAGTGTAGAACCCTACTGAGCTTTATGCTCACTCCTACCTGGGTTGCGTTTGCAGGTGCAGGCGCCAGCTCTTCTTCAGTAGCCCCTACCGGGCAGGTGTTTGGTGGCGCGGCGGCGTCTGGCGGGTTTTGAGGACCGGTGATCCCTTTCTACATTTTTGTTATAGTTAGTGTCCTACGGGAGTATGATGTATAAACTCCTGTAACCCCTTTGAGGTTTTTGAATATTATATTATATCTTTTGAGGTTTGAAATTATTGTATTATTCAGGGGTGCTTATGAACTGTTTAATGAAATCAGTCAGTTGGGGGAACCCCTCGCCTTTATTTCCGCATTTAGTTAGGTTCCGGTTCGCGTCGCCCTGCCCGGTTGGTCTTCCGCGGGTCGGGGTGCGACACAACCCTATATTGAGTAAAGAAAAGGGGATTTATAAAGAAAAAAATAGCAATACATTGTCTAAATTCCACTGACAATAACCCTAATATGTCCCTCATTGCAGATACCAAAAGTTGGATGGCCAACACACGATCATCGGGCTAATCAAATAATAAACTAAACCTAGCTAATGACATTTACCCTACCCTAAACAATCACAGAGTTACCAGGAATGTCGAGGTAATCAATAATCTAAAGTCATCGGGAACATCGGGCTAAAACGTAAGAAATAGTTAACAATAGAAGAAAATAGTTAACAATACGATGTTAGAGGGTGTGGATGGCCTACCTGCCGACGAAAACCCCGACAAAGCCCAGTGGAATCTGTCGAAAGTTCTCAAGCGAGTGTCGCAGCCGGGGGACCATACAAAACCCTAGCCGAAACCCCACCAAGTGCCAACTACCCACATCATTTGGAGGGCAATGGAGTAAATACGAGTTTTCTATAGCGGGAGCTAGCGCCATCTTAGGCCCGTCCCGGTTTTGTAACATGAGGGTAAAAAAGTTACATTTTCTAACTAGAGGGTACCATATTGTAAAAAATTGAAATTAGAGGGTACTAAAAGCAAATTTCCCCAATAAATAAATAAAAATTCTATGTTGTCAGGCTGTGTTGTTTTGTTGTTTGGGTAGAGAACCGATGTGTGGATTGTGACCTATCCCGGCCCTCTCCTCCGGCGTGACCAAACCCAGTTTTGGTTTTAACTTAGCAGCAACAGCGGTGTAGGTCTTCCTCAAGGTCTTCCCGTTCATAGAAAACCCTTCATGGCTGGATGGTCGGCCACCGAACCCGGTGGAAAGTCGTTGTCCGACGGTCTGGGAAAGGAGCCTGCAGTACCCCCACTAGTTACCTCCATTCTCTAGTTTGTGCTTTGAATTGATCGACCAAAGAGTGTGTCAGCACTGTACCAAGTGTTTGTGACTGACGAGAACATATTGCTGCTCCTTAGGGAAATGAATAGTTTCTCTTTTGTAAATTTGCTTCAACTCCATTGTGGCATGCTTTCGCAAGCGGTCGCAGAGCAGAGACCGAGGAGGCGAGGAAGGAAGCAATTGCGCCGACCTTCACAGGACTGCAGGTGTTGGAGGTGGCTTTCGAGAAGTGCAGCAAGGGAAAGGGTTTCTTTGGAGGGGACACAATTGGCTACTTGGACATTGCCTTTGGTTGCCATCTCGGGTGGCTCAGGGCCTCAGAGCATGTTCTTGGTTTCGAGGTCCTTGACAAGACCAAGACAACCACTGTTGGCTGGTTGGGCTGAGCGTTTCTGCACTGATGATGCTGTCAAGGTGGTCATCCCGGCGACCGAGACGCTGTTGGGGTTCGCGAAGATGCGTCAAGTTAGGATGGCGGCTGCTGCTGCCCCAACCAAGTGAAGACCATCAAGCTAATTTTATGATGTTGTTGCTCCTTCAGGAGTTGCAGAGTATCACAATCAAACTTATGATAGGAAATATAAGCTTGGCCTAATTAAAAAAAAAGTTCTATGTTGTGAGGGTTGTGATGTTCAGTTGTTTGGGGAGAGGACTCATGTGTGGATTGTGATGTTGTGGTTGGTGTGAACTTGTTGGTAGTATTATTCAATAGTTCCAGATCCTTGGTTGTTCAAAAAAATTAGGGCTTAGCATATATTCTCTAATTGGACGGTTTCATGAGATTTGTGTGGTTGTAGTTGTAAGGATGGATGTTTTCTTATGTAAAACGAATTACTCTGAGTCTATCACGGTGTTCGTCCAAAGAACTAATCATGGGTGAGTCAATGGATGAAAATGATCCGTGCCGGACCCCTGTTCGAGCCCTGTCCCGCTCTGAGCACAGACCTGATGTCAATCCGAACACTTGGGCATAAGTCCGGTCCGGCCCACGAGCAAAAACGATGAAAGAAACCTTGCTAGACGTCTAAATTGTTCCCTTCTCTTCTCTGCTTTAGTCTGGCCGTGCGAGGAAAGGTGACGTCGATGCCACTGCCGGACGTTGGTGGAGGGGATGTTAACAAGTGGCAGTGGGACGCCGCCGCCGCCGGAGCCACCGCTGGGTTTGCTACCGTCGCCGCTCTCCATCCCCTCGACGTAGTCCGCACCAGGTTCCGAGATCTCTCACTTTCCTTCTATCTATGCATCTATCTATCCATCTATCTATCTTTATTTCTACCCAAGAATGTTCGGAAGACCGTCAAGCCTTCCGTCCTACAAGAACACGGGCCACGCCATTTACACCATAGCGCGCTTGGAGGTTCTCTTCCTTCTTTCAACCCTTATGTGGTGAAATCAATTGATTTGTTGAAGTTTTGGACAAATATATATGGTAATCAATAGCTTTATATGTCCAAACGGCACTCGTTGGCATTCATTAGATATCATGTTTTTCCGAGGCCATGAAAAGATGAGGTTGGAAGGTTCATGGGAGCCATAATATCAGAACAATCATAAAAGGGAAACCAATTTGTGCTAGTTATTGAAACGCAGAGGATTCTATTTGTAGGAAACCCACTCAAGTAATTACTCTTTCAGAGTACTCAGTAACTGACAATACTAGTGGGAAAAAAGTCTATTTTGTCAATTTATGATGTATTTGCAGTCCGAATTTTGTAATTCAGCCATGTTGCCTGATGTCTGATGCAGTGGAAGATGTATAAAGACTTGGATTAACAAATGTTAAATGAAAGAGGTCTAGAATCCACCAGGGAAAAAGAAGAGCTCTCATTAAAATAATGCAACAAGTCATGGTCGAAAGGGAAAAAAAGCTCTCCAAAAGTTAATAGATGCCTTTATATAGGCTACAACTTAACCCTAGCTCTTTTCGCAACAAATTACCTGAGGGAGGCTCTATCTACACCGCGGAAATGTCTAAGGACACCGTGATTTTTTTGTTTTCCCTAAGCTACCCTCATCCCCTACCTCCCTCTCTCCAGGTCTCCCTCTCTCACGCTCTCCACCCCACCGTCGACCTCCTCGACGCCGGACATCTTCAACCTCCACTCTTCCCGATCTCCCCCCACACCGACCTTGCCCGTCGCCAACCTGCAACTCTGAGGGCGTCTCTCTCTCTCTCTCTCTCTCTCCCCCCCCCACTCTCTCCGTCGTCGCCCCTTCAAGAATTAAGCCGCCGTCTTCGACTGCTCATTGTTCGACTTTTAAAAACCGAACATTAAGTAAACGCTCGGTTTTTAAAAACCGAACATTAACTACAAGTTTGATTTTTAAAGGGTAAATTACCTTTTTAGTCCCTCAACTCTCATCGAAGTAACATTTAAGTCCCTAATCTTTTATAAGTTTCAATTGGGTCTCTGCAGTATCCTTTTCGTCACAATGTGGGACATCGGCCTGACGTCGTCTCTATTTTTAACGATTGAGGTGTCACGTGACCGCACGTGATGGATGCCGTGCGAATGGAAGTAACATTTTAGTCCCTTAACTTTCATCGAAGTAACATTTTAGTCCCTTAACTTTCATCGAAGTAACATTTTAGTCCCTTAACTTTCATCGAAGTAACGTTTTAGTTCCTTAACTTCTATCACGTGCGGTCACGTGACACCCCAGCCGTTAAGAATAGAGACGGCGTCAGACCGATGTCCCACATTGTGACGAAAAGGATACTGTAGGTACCCAATTGAAACTTATAAAAGATCAGGGACTTAAACGTTACTTCAATGAAAATTGAGGGACGAAAAATATAATTTTCCCATTTTTAAAAACCAAACATTAAGCACACTTTCGATTTTTTAAAACCGAACACTAAGTCGACTTTTTAAAACCAAACATTAACTACATGTTTGACTTTTTATGTCCAAACAGAAACCAAAAGTTTGATTTTTTAAAGCCGAACACTGCCTTCGTTATTAAAACCTAAAAGATTCGGTTTTTAAAAACTGAAAAAAAAAAACACAGTAGTTCAGTTTTTAAAAACCGAACTGCTCCGACGGGAGAGAGAGAGAGAGAGAGAGAGGAGGGGGGGGGGGGGGGGGGGGGGGGGGGGGGGGAGAGGGGGAAAGAGGTGAGGGCTTCGGGAGGTTGCAGGCAGGCTAAATTTGACGGCCCGGAGAGATCCACGAGGGAGATCAGCGAGAGAGAGATCGGCGAGAGAGAGAGAGAGGAGAGGAGAGAGGGCGGTGGCTTCGGGCATGGTGTTCGGCGACAGAGAGCAGGCCGGTGGGGGCAACGTCAGGGTTGTAGGCCGGCGACGGGCAAGGCCAGTGGGAGAGAGAGAGAGAGAGAGAGGGTGATCGAGGAGAGAGAGAGAGGGAGGGAGGTTGAAGACAAGGGTAGTTTAGGAAATAAAAAAAATAGGCGGTGTCCTTAGTAATCAAGGCGGTGTAGATAGAACGACCCACTACCTAATACCATGAAAATAAAATAACGATAAAAAAACTAAAAAAATAAATTAAGTTACTGTTGTTGTCTTCAAGTCTTATTTCTTAGACTTCTTGCCACAATCAAGACGTCGTCGATATGCCGAACATACCTGGTTCAGCATCAGTCCCCTCCACATAAAAAGAACTCGCCCTCGAGTTAATGTCTGGATATAAAGCTTCTTTCTGTGCATGATACTCGTGTAAATCAGCAATATTGAATGTCTTTGAAATTCCCATATCTGCTGGCAAATCAATAACATAATCATTGCTGTTGATTTTTTTTCAAAACTATGTAAGGAGCATACTTCTTTGGCTTGAGCTTGTTATAAGTCCCAGCTAGAAACCTCTCTTTGCGTAGAAACACCGTCACCATATCTCCCTTTTGAAACTCTTTGTACCGACACCTGCCGCTGCTATATATTTAGCATTAGTCTTCTTCAACTTCTGCTTGAATAGTCTGCACTTCCTCATCCATGTTCGTTGATGCCTTACTTTTTCCTTCTATTCTTGGTAGGCGTGCTAAATCCAATGCATGTCTTGGCTGCTTCAAGTATACCAGCGAGAAGGGTGATTTACCTGTAGTACTATGAGTTGCATTGTTGTATGTAAACTCAGCTTGTGGTAAGGCATGATCCCATTGTTTTGGCTTGTCTCCACATATGGTAATAATCCAATTGTCCAATGTTCTGTTCACCACTTCAGTTTGTCCATTTGTTTGTGGGTGTGCAGTACTACTAAACGTTAAAGAAGCATCAAACATTTTCCACAAAGTAAGCCAAGAATGACTTAGAAATTTAGAATCTGTGTCGGAAGTAATTGATTGTGGAACGCCATGCAGCCTGACAACCTATCGGAAGAACAATCTTGCAATGTGGGAAGCATATGATGTCTTCCTACACGGAATGAAGTGCACCATTTTTCAGAACCTATCCACCACAACAAAAACAGAGTCTACTCCTCGATGTATACGAGGTAGACCTAACACAAAATTCATAGAAAAGTCCTCTCAAATGTCATTATGAATAGGCAGAGGAGTATAAAGACCTGTATTTTGTGCTTGGCCCTTTGAAGTCGGACGCACATAACACTTTCTCACAGAATTTCTCACATCTCTCTTCAATTGAGGCCAATAGTACCTGTCTTCCAACGGAGAAATAGTCTTTATCTCTTCCCAAATGGAAACTAAGACAACCCACATGCAAATCTCGAATCAACTTTTTTCACAAAGAAACTCTTCGAATGCATAACCAATTGCCAGTAAATAGATATCCATCATAGACACGGAACTCTCTTGTAGGTTGCCTTAACAAGCACTTTTCCCATGTAACTTTAAAATCTTCATCTTCTGCATATAATTCATTCAAGCATTCAAACCCCACTCTTGGCTCATAGTGACCAGCATTGTAGCACAACGACTCAAAGCATCGGCCACCCGATTAAGAGCTCCTGACTTATGCCGAATAACAAAAGGAAGTTTTTGCAAAAAGCTGGACCATTGAACATGCATATTACTCAAGTGCTTTTGACTATTCAGAAACTTCAATGCTGGTCATCAGTATACAAAATAAATTCCTTTTGCACTAAGTAGTGTTCCTAATGCTTCAAAGCGACTACATAGAACTCTTGGTCATATGTAGACCGCTTTTGCTTTGTACAATTAAGTTTGTCGCTGAAAAAGGCTTCTGGCCTTCCATCTTCAGTCAAGACAGCCCCTCCCATAGGACAAGCGTCACACTCTACTTCAAAGAGCTTGTCAAAACTTGGTAAAGCCAACTCAGGTGTAGTGCATAACTTTTCTTTAATCAAAAAAAACTCTTCTATTCTTCATCTCCCCATTTAAATTTTCCTTTTTTCAAACATTCAGTAATGGGGGCAGCAATACAATTGACGTTTCTAATATATCTTCTATAGAATGTTGCTAACCCATGGAAGCAACGTACCTCTGTTATGGTTTTGGGAGTAGGTCACTCACGAATGGCCTTCACCATTTTCTCATCCACATGAATTCCAACAGAGCTCACCACATAGCCCAAAAACAAGCTACTTGTCAAGAAATTACAGTTCTTCAAGTTAATAAATAACATGTTTTTTATGAACACCATCAACACTTCTCTTAGGTGATGTATATGTTCCATCTCATCTTTACTATAAATTAATATATCATCGAAATAAACGACGACAAACTTCCCGATAAAAGGTTTTAATACCTGATACATTAGCCGCATGAACGTACTTGACGCATTTGACAACCCGAACGGCATGACCATCCATTCATACAAGCCTTCCTTGGTTTTAAAAGCAGTCTTCCACTCATCTCCAGGCCATATTCTGGTTTGTTGGTATCCACTCCTCAAATCAATTTTAGAAAATAATTTTGATCCTGCCAACGTATCCAACATGTTGTCCAAGCGAGGTATAGGAAATCTATATCTCATTTTAATTTTATTTATAGCTCGGATGTCTAAGCATACACGCCAGCTACCATCTTTCATTGGTGTCAACAATGCCAGGACTGCACAAGGGCTCATATTTTCACGAATAAATCCCTTCTTTAGTAACTCTTCTATTTTTTCCCTCAAGATTTCACTCTCCTTCGGGCTCATGCGATAAACAGGTTTGGTAGGCTTGCTCTAGGTACCATATCTATATGGTGCTGGATATCTCTCATAGGTGGTAATTCGTCGGGTAAATCTTCTGGAATGAACTCCCCATATTCTTTTAACAACTGTTGTACCTTGCCTGGTACTTCCTTCTCTGCATTCTTCTCAGCATTCACAGCTAGTGCCTTAACCATCACCACATGAACTGGCCAGAGTTAGAAAAAAACACCCCTCCACTTTAGAAGCTTTGGGGTTATTGGTAAAAGTCTTTGTAGGAGGCCATCCCAAGTAAACAAGTACACATTATCCTTACCATTATAAGTGGCATTCATGTCATATTGCCAAGGCCTCCCCAGTAGCACATTGCTAGGATCCATATCTATGACATCACAATCCAATTCATCCCTATAATGTTTCCCAATAGAAATAGTAACTTTCCAACCTTTTCTTAACTTAATTGTTGGTCCTTTTTTAACCCAGCCAATAGAATAAGGAGAGGGATCAGCACTTGTTGGCAACTTCAAATAATCTACAAGCTTGTTTGACGTTAAATTGACACAACATCCATTATCAACAATCATGCTGCAAATCTTCTTGTTAATAGTACATGATGACTGAAAAAAATTATGTCATTGCGATAGATCTTCCTGCTTAGCTGAACACAAAACCCGCTGTAGAATTAAATTAATTTGCTCTCCTTGAGTCTCTTCACCATCCTCATATACACCAGAGTGATAAACTAGCTGTCCTTCTTCTTCCTCAAACTCTTCCTCTTGCTCAATTAAATCCACTGGCTTTCTAGTTGGACATTCATTAGAACAATGACCAGGCTTACCACACATGTAACATTTCTCTGGTGCTCCCCTTGCATATGGGTTTGGATTCTTAGCCTGCTCCTTGCTAATAGGACGTACAGTCCGTCTTCCTCCGGTATTCCCAATGTTGTTGCCATCTTTAAGTTTTGCTCCAATTGGAATTGCCTTGTTGGATTTGTAACTTGCGTCCCCACACCTTTGTTTGGATTCACCTCAAAGTTACTCTTAAATGAATATTCAGATCTTCCTCCAATCTTCTCTAACAACTCTGCTTTCAACGCTATATTATGTGCTTCCTCCACTGACCATAGAACCTGCAATACAATCTTTTCTCTAATATCTGGTCGTAACCCATTCAAATACTGTGCCACACGCTGGGGTTTAGTTTGATTGAGATTATTTTGTGCAGAGAGTCTAGAAAATTCTACAGGATACTCAAATACAGATTTACCTCTTTGAAAACAATTGGGATACATTTGAAATAAATGTTCTTCATAATCAGGTGGCAAAAATTTCTCCATATGCAATTGCTTCATCTTTCCCCATGTACGAACTGGTGCCTTTCCTTGACGAATTTTATTTTTATGCTAAGTATCCCACTAAACAGTTGCTCCACTCTTGAGTCTAAAGGTCACAAATTTCACCATCCGCTCCTCCGAGACTTCCATCATCTCGAAAAATCGCTCCACTTCAGAAACCCAATCAAGGAATTCTTCCGTATACATATTTGCATTAAAAGATGGAATATCTACCTTCAACCTGTAGTCTTCATACCCTCTATTTTGCCCTCGTCGATGGCCGAGATAAAAGGCCTCTTTTTCATCCTCTGAAACAAAATCATCTTCTTCATAGGAACGTCGACGATGACCGCGAATGTCACGATCCTCATTGCGTCCCCCTAGTCTACCGCCATGGTGGCCTCGGGCAAAACCACTGGCTCCTCCTCCATTGGCGTTGTGATTTGGATTAGCGTTGAGTCGCATACCGGCAAGTATCTCATGAATCTCCCCCGTTTGCTGATGTTTTTCCACCATGAATGGCCTTTGCTCCTTGATCACCGCCCAAATAGCTCCTATCCCACGAACAACATCGCTGGGATTGAACTCTTCGCCTCCGTTATTGGCCATCTAGTCAGGCAAAACATCACTCTTGATACCAATTGACACCGTGGAAGATGTAGAAAGATAGTTTTGCCAAATGTCAACATGGGGGTATTGATTGGCAAAACATTCCAAGAGTTCGCCATGATACTTTCAATCTAGGATTGCTGCTACTGCTGCCCCTACCAATTGAAGCGCATCAAACTGGTCGATGGCTGCTGCTGCTCCTGTCACAAAACCCAACTTATGATAGGAATTGTATGCTTGGCCTAATAAAGTTGAAAATATCTATATTGTTAGGGCTGGTGTATTTAGTTGTTGAGTGCTGATTTGTGCACATGCTAACATGGCATGTGTAATACACATGCCACAATCGGTTGTTAAAGTACCGACTCTTTCATCTATTCCGTCGGTAGTGGGCTACCGATGGGATAGATAAAGCTATCAGTAGTGGACTACTGATACATTCAATCGGTAGCCAAGTACCGATTCTTTTATCTATCCTATTGGTAGCCCACTACCAATAGGATAGATGAAGATATCGGTAGTGGGATACCAATACATTCAATCGGTAGAAAACTACCGATAGGATAGATGAAAGAATCGAAACATTGTTACCGATCGGTGGCATGTGCATTACACATGCCACATGTCCATGTGCACGAATCTTTATTCTTAGTTGTTTGAGTAGAGGACTGATGTTTGATGTCGTGCTGGTGCGAACTTGTTTGTAATTATCGAAATGTGTGCTTGGCCTAAAAAAGTTGAAAAATTTTGCATATTAAATCCATTATGGTATTTATTTTACAATTTGCTAAAACCATTTCATCTTTGGTTACAAAATAGAACATTGGCATAGAATGAATGGCGTATTGGCGCAGGGTAAACGTGAGATCTCTCGTCGGGAGAGACAACCGACCTCTCTATGGGAGAGACAACCAGATTTCTCAAAGAGGAGAAAACAACTCGAATTTTATTAATCAAAAGTTGTCACTTACAAACCCTAAAACCTGCTTTTATATGTAAAGGAGAGACCAACTCAAATATGGACTCAAACAGAACTTAACTCAACTGAACCCGAAATTAAGGTGAAGAAAACCGACTAGACATAAGAAACTTGCTAAAAATAGAAAGACCGATAAACTGCCTAAAAAGGAAAGTTTTCCACAAAAATGGAATTTTACCCCAAAAGGAAAAGGAATCTGGAGATTTGGAGGTCAAGGTCTTGGAGAGATCTTTGATCTCCGATGAATCTCGTCGGGCTCGTCGGGCCAGTCGAATCGACTGGTCGCACTCCCCGATTGGACATTGGGGTCGAAAGTTATGCCCATCCGACCGTCACAGTCGTACGGAGATCTGAGTCGGACGGATGGAGTTCGAACGCGACCGGATCGCCTAGGAAGTTGCTCCAGATCGGACTCAGTCAAGTCTGGATCTGGATTTGGTCCTGCATCATCCTCCCCTGGTTGGAAAGGACTCGTCCTCGAGTCTGAATCGCATCGAACCCCTCTGTAAGGAACAAGATGTTTCACATTATAGGTATCAGAAATCTGCAAGTGGGGTGGAAGCCGAACTCGGTAGGCATTGTCATTAATTTTCTGAAGGACTTCACACAGTCCGATCTTCCTATCGCCCAACTTGGAATATGCATATGCTGTCAGCCTCTCTTTGGTCAGCACGACCCACACTTCATCCCCAATGTCGAAGGTGACGGGGCGACGATGCCAATCCACAGCACTTTTATACCTGGTGTTGGTGAGTTCCAACTGAGCCTTGACCTGATCCTAGACGGTGTGAAGGTGCTCAATCATGTCTTCAGCTCACAGGTTTGGTCGACCAAGCTTGGGAATCAGAACCAGGTCCAACACGCCCATGAGATTGGACGCATAAACTATTTCAAAAGGGCTCAAGCCGGTCGAACGGTTCTTGGACCGATTGAAGGCAAATTCGGCTTGGCTCAAAGTTGCATCCCACATCTTTGGTCGGTTTCCCGTAAGGCTCCCCAGGAGATTGCCAAGGCTTCTGTTGACAACTTTGGTCTGACCATCCATCTGGGGATGATAAGCGCTGCTGAAGTTTAATTTGGTCCACAGCTTTTGCCATAAGCACTTCTAAAAGTTGTTCATAAACTTGGTGTCACGGTCAAAGGTAATAGATCTGGGAATCCCATGTAAGCGCACCACCTCTTGGAAGTATAGGTCAGCAATCCATGCGGCATCTATCATCTTCCGACAAGCTATAAAATGAGCTATCTTAGAAAATCGATCAACAACAACGAAGATGGAATCCATACCGCGAGCTGTGCGAGGCAGTCCATGTACGAAGTCTATGCTAATGTCGATCCACGGCACATCAGGAACAGGAAGTGGCCTATAGAGTCCCGCGTTAGTAGCTGATCCCCGGAACAGTTGGACGATATGGCATTGCTCCACATATCTGGCTACATCCCTTGGCAACTTGGGCCAATAGGAATCGCGAGCTACAAGGACCAGAGTCTTGTCTCGCCCAAAGTGACCCTCTCGGTGTAGCTCCTGCAGAATCTGTCCTCGTAGAGAGCAATCAGGCACACAAAGACGTAGTCCCCATAAAAGGAAGCCGTCCTGCAAGCTATAATCCGTGCGCTGCCCGTCCCTGACCTTAGCATAAACGTTGCCAAAAGCAGGATCATCTGGATATAGGTCCTTGAATACCTCAAAACCCACGACCTGTGTCTACAGTGTAGTCATGAGGTTGGCGCACCGGCTCAGTGCATCAGCAACCTGATTTTACTTGCCCGCCAGGTGCCGGAGAGAGAAGGTGAACTTCTGCATGTAGGCGACCCACTTCGCATGTCGCCGGTTGAGCTTATGTTGACCATGGGGGAATTTGAGGGCCTCATGATCAGTGTGCAACACGAATTCACGTTGCACCAAATAATGCCTCCAATGCTTCAGGGACTGCACAATAGCATAGAATTTCATATCATAAGTGGAGTAGTTTTTTGTGGCACCTAATAATTTCTCGTTGAAATATTCTAATGGATGTCCTCCTTGGCTGAGTACACCGCCGATGCCGACTCCCGACGCATCGTAGTTGACTTCAAAGATCTTCTCGAAATTTGGCAGTGCTAGAACTGGCGCTTCAGAGATCCTCTGCTTCACCATCTGGAAGCTCTCTTCCGCTTCTTCAGTCCACTGGAAATTCCGCCCCTTGAGACACTCGGTGATGGGGGCTGTCATCGAACTGAAGTTGTAGATGAATCGCCAGTAGAAGGAGACAAGCCCGTGGAAGCTACTGACATCGTGTAAGCTCCACGGTGAGGGCCAACTTCGGATTGCCTCTACCTTGGCTGGATCTACGCTAATGCCACCTGAAGAGACAATATAACCAACGAAACAAACCCGGTTAGTTAGATAGGTGCACTTCTTACGGTTGGCGAACAACCGTTCTTGTCGTAGTGCTTCGAGGACAACTCTCATATGCTTCAAGTGATCCTCCTCAGAAGAACTGTACACAAAGATATCATCGAAGTAAACGACAATAAAATGGCCCATGAACGGCCTCAGAACTTGGTGCATGAACCTCATGAATGTGCTGGGCGTGGTTGACAGGCCGAAAGGCATCACCATCCACTCGTATAATCCATCCTGAGTCTTGAAGGTTGTCTTCCACTCGTCCCCCGGCCTTATACATATCTGGTGGTATCCACTCTTGAGATCTATCTTCGAAAATAGCTTGGAACCTGCCAGTTGGTCGAGCATGTCATCCAGCCTTGGTATGAGGAATCTGTATTTGATGGTGATCCGGTTGATAGCTCTACTGTCAATGCACATCCGCCATGATCCGTCCTTCTTGGGTAGCAAGAAAGCAGGTATGACACAAGGGCTGATGCTTTCCCGTACATGGCTTTTCTCCATCAGTTCCGTCACTTGCTTCCTCAGTTCGTCAATCTCTTTTGGACTCATCCGGTATGCTGGTCGATTGGGTAGGCTGGCTCCCGGAGTCAAGTCTATTTGATGCTGGATGTCTTGTAGTGGTGGTAGTCCAAGGGGGAGCTCTTCCTACAGTAGATCCACAAACTCATCCAAGACAAGGCTCACCAGTGCGGGAACTTCATCAACTGCTTCTGATTCGCTTGGCAACAACACATAGATGACTGGCTGCTCCTTCACCTCTTCGAAAAACTGAGATTGTGACAGCATAGTTACCACCCGGTCTCCCTTGGGCTTGGGTCGCGGATCCTCACGTCTCGGAGCGAGGGCCAGCCGCTTCTCCTTGATCCTCAAGGTGTAGGTGTTCCTCCGACCGTCGTGGACGATGACAAGCCTTGAAATATGTCGTTAAGTATATCAAAGACGGACAAAACAAATTACCGAACTAATAGTTAACTACAACGTAGTTAGTGGAAGTACGGGTCGAGTCCTCGGAGAATTGGATCATCGAATTATAAATGCAATATAGTCTCTACAATAGTTAAAAACAATTGAATTGATTATTTGAGTTTTCTAACTAAAATATTCTAAACCAACTAAGGAGGAAATTTATCAAGGAAGAAGTCCTAGGGAATTCCAATCAGAATTAGGGTATAAATGTTTTCTCTATGAATTGAGATGAATGACATCTATTGAGACAACCAATCATCAAAGGTCGATGAGCGTAGGATTAATATCGCTCACCGCTAATGAGGTGTCGGGTTAGGATCACCTTATCGCGTGTATTACAAGGTTAGATTCATGATCGAGGCTTTAATTCGATCATCACTCAACAATTTTCGGCTTAAGGTCAAATTGTCGGAAAACAAATCTAGGTTTCGTATGAATAAGGTCTTGGATTGAGTGGCTTTAATACATCAATCCAATTCCACATCTAAGATAAGAATAAGGTGGTTCTAGCACCTCAAGATCTTATCTTAAGATCCACAAACCTCCAAGAGAGTTGGCCATGGTTCTAGCATGACCTCTTCTTTGAGGAATTCAAGCAAACACCTATCAAGCATCTAATTCTCAAACAACCATATGCAAGAAGAGGCATTCCAACAATGGATTTCATTAAAGAAATATGGAATTACAAGTGAATTCATACAAAAGTCATCTCACAAGAGTCATTACATCAAGAATCAAAAGAGAAATCTAAGAGAAAGCCCTAAGACATCATGAAATTCCCAAGGAGAAGAGATTTAGCTACTCATCTTGGGTAGGAGGTCCATGGAGGAGGAGGCTTTACCCATCTTCTCCATCAAAATCGTCCGTTTTTACCCGTCAGGCGGTCTTGGATCGATCCCAAATAGGTTCGGATCGATCCAAGATGTCAACCTTTGGGTTTCTAACAGCTTGGATCGATCCAATATGAGTTTGGATCGATCCAAGATGTAACAGAGAGTGATGGTTCTCTGGGAAAGGCTTCTGGATCGATCCAATATGAGTTTGGATCGATCCACATATTCTGGATCGATACATTTAAAGGTCTGGATCGATCCAATGTGTAACAGAGAGTCATAGCTCTCTGGAAAAGGATTATGGATCGATCC
The DNA here is from genome assembly GCA_963920575.1 of Narthecium ossifragum. Taxonomy (NCBI): domain Eukaryota; kingdom Viridiplantae; phylum Streptophyta; class Magnoliopsida; order Dioscoreales; family Nartheciaceae; genus Narthecium; species Narthecium ossifragum. The sequence continues at coordinate 19,416,890 of OY986974.1, forward strand.
ATTACATATTTGGATCGATCCAATGTATAACAGAGAGTCATGGCTCTCTGGAAAAAGATGTTGGATCGATCCATTAAGGGTCTGGATTGATCCAATGTATGACAGAGAGTCTGGCTCTCTGGAAAAGGGTTCTGGATCGATCCAAACTACTTTGGGATCGATCCTAATATTCCTGGATCGATCCAAATACTCTGGATCATTCCAAATTAGGCTGAATCTGTATAATTGATATCTTTTGGCTTGAAATCGATGCAACTCTCTTTGTAAGCTCTTGTACCTGAAACCATATGAAAAGATATTAAAAATGCATTGCTTGAGAGCTAACAAAGCCCAGTTGAATTGGTGAATTATGCATACAAATCGATCATATTGCCAGGGCCAGCCCAATAGTAGGTGACATGCATCCATAGCAACCACGTCACACCAAACACTATCTTTATAATTGGACCCAATGGAAAAAGAAACCATGCAGCGTTTATCGACTTTTACCTCGCTGCCATGCTTGAGCCAAGATAGCCGATAAGGAACATGATGGGACTCCGTTGGCAGATGTAGCTTGGACACCGCCTCATCCGCTATGACGTTCTCACAGCTTCTATTGTCCACGATCATCTTGCAGACTCGCCCGCCGATGGTACAAGTTGTTTGGAAGATATTGGTCCGTAACCAGTTGTTGTCGGCCTCTTCCTTGGGAGACAGGAAACTCTTTCGCAGAACCAGGGTCTCCTGACCATCATCGTACATAACCTCCCCTTCTTCGTCACAACCATCGAAGACGGGTTCGGCCAGGTCCGCATGTTCCTCCGCTTCTTCTTCAAGGAGCAGAGCCTTCCCTGGCCGGCTAGCAGGTAGGCTACACTCCGAGGCCCGATGCCTTATGTGAGGACCCGTACCTTCAACTGGGTTCGACCGCATCGGTCGAGGGTCTAGTTCGGTTGGCCTTGCTTCACGATTTCCTTTGATCGTTGCAACTCCGGGGGTAATTTGGTAAATTACCCTTGGCGGAGTCGGTTTCACACACGCGTTGCGCACACACAACCTTGTGATGATGTATGTGCTTGATTAGACCATTAGGAGTACTCTATATCGAAGGATCTGAGTTTGATCGTGAGGATCGAGAATTGAGCAGCTTGGATCAAATTTGGCCGATCGGACGCCCATGATCTAATATTAAGCCATTAATATATAAACCCCTTTTCTCCCATTAGGTTACTGTTGTGAGAGAGATGGAGAGAGAGAGAGGAGAGAGACCCGTCGGCAACCCGATCGAGAGGGAGAGAATCCCGCGGGCGGAGAGGAGCTTGGTGCCGGCGGCGGCGATCGCGGTTAGAGAGGGGAGAGAGAGCCAATACCCGAGCAAGAGAGAGAGAGAGAGCTGCAACGCAATCGGAGGAGAGGTCGACGACGGCGGCTGGGCCTTCTTCTTCAACGACGACGAGCTTGGTGACTGGGCGAAGCGGCAATTGGCGGAGATCCTAGCTACGACAACCGTGGCTGAAGAAGAGAGCGGCGGTTGGGTCCCTCCTGTCTACTGCGAAGGCGGAGCTCGGCGACGGCATCGACCGGCGTCGACGACCGGAGAAGGAGCTTTTGCGTGATCCAGAGGTAGGGTTTCTGATCTAATCTCTTGATTAGGCTCTACTAGACTAGCATAGGGTTGGCTTGATGCGTGGTTTTCCTTGGGTTTGATCGGAGCCTCTGTTTTCGTCCACTGTTCTTCCTTCTCTCTTTGCTGTTGTGGTTTGAAGATATGGATTAGTGGTGGTTTCCGTTACGAGATTTCTCCCATGTTCTCCCCTAATGGTATGCAATGCTATGCTCTGTTTTCCCTGTCGATGCTTTCTCCTCTCCTTGCAGCCATTGCTTGTACCCATGGAATATTAGGAGATTTCGTTGAGATTTGCTTTCCTTTTGTTTCTGGTTTGATGGATTTTGAAGCTAAGTTGGTGGTTTTGTCAGATTTTCTTTGGGTTTTCAATGATTTCTTCCCCTGTTCTTGGTTGGCCGGATGCTGAGGTTTCCCCCTCAAGCCCCTATCCGGTGCTCTCCTCAAGCTTTCTGGTGTTGGGTGATTTCATTGATTAATCGTTGGGTTTGCATGGGCTCTGTTCTTTCTTTCTTGGTAGTTCTGTCGATAAGCATGTCAGCCTAGGATCTCTGTGAGGTTATCTTCTTCTCTCTAATGTTTTGCTTGCATTCTGTGATTCTTGCTGGAATTTGATGGAATTCGAGTATAATGCCCTGTTTTCTCCACCCAGCTTATTCCTTGGTTATCTTTACTGCCTTTACCTGTATCTACGGATGAGTGGTGGGTATGGATGAGATTTCGATGGTTTTCAATGTTGTCGGATTAGCATTGTTGCATCTGCTATGTTTCCCGTGGTTTCGTCGGTACCGTCCTCTCTCCTGTGTTCAATGCTCTGTTATCCCATGGCTTGCATGGGTTGCCTTGGGTGTTTGGGCTTCCATGCTCTTCCCTGCTCTCGGACTTGTACCTATGCTACCTTCGTCTTTGTCGTTCGTAGCTGTGCACGACAGAGACTGGTGCACAGTTCTTCGGGTAGTATGTTCTTCTTCGTTGTTTGGATTTCTTTTGGATGTACTGGTTATGGTTCGGATTTCTTTTGGAATGCTACGACAGAGTTTTGGACTTCCCCTGTTTTCCCTGGCTCTCGGATTTTGGTTCTTCGTATTTGATGAAAGGCTAATAGGAAAGCTTTCTAGTCCGACATCTGATAACCTCTAGTTTCCGCGTTTGCTCTGTGGGATTTCTTAATCTGTGATTGCATGCCTTAATTGGTATAGCGGTTGATAATCCCTCTATTTCATTCTACGCTGAATCTTGTTGTCGTATCTATGTTTACTGTAATTTGCCATTGATATGACCTTATATTATGTTGAAGCCTAGGGCCGGCTGTGTGTCTACTTCTATTTATTTGTGGCATAACCGAGGTAGTGATGACCCTCGAGAATGTGTAGTTCAGTAGGGCTAAAGGTGTGCCCGGCGTGTGAATGGTTGAATGGTTATTATTTCTCGTGATGGTCTTGTTCTCAACTTATTCTATGCCAAATGTGTAGCTTTGTTATAACCTCATAGACAATTGAGTGATGTTTGGGCATGTAGAGACACCTAGGCCTAGTTGTTTGAATAGGCTCATGCATGTTGTATGCATTAGAAGCATTAAGGCTATGTGGTAGGTACCCCTTGGCATCTCTTAGGCTTAGGTGGAGAACGACACAGTTGCAGTTGTTTGAATAGGCTCATGCAGGAGCCCTCGGGAATCGACGGGGTTATGGTGCCCCTTGGCATCTCTTAGGCATAGGTGGAGAACGACACAGTTGCAGTTTCCCTTCCTTTCTGTGCGACGTAGAGTAGAACCATACTGGGCATTGTTGCTCACCCTACCTGGGCTGCATCGGCGATGCAGGTCGATACAGTTTCTTCTTTCATATGTTCTTATAGAAGATGACGCGACATGTCGAGGTGATCGAGGACGTAGAGCTTTATACATATTCATTACAGTTTTATATTATAATGTATAAATTGAGGTATAACATGATGTATTCGAGGATGGAATTGTATGATCACTAATTCAGTTGTATTTGAGAAATGTTATAATATGCTTTAATATAGATGTTGAGGAATGTAATAATTAGTTATTTATTGTTGCGTCATTGTATAAGTTGAAGTTGTAAAATTGTAAATTCTACAGATTTCTTGTGCTACGATTATAAAGGAGATTCCGCCGAAACTTTTTTATGATATGGATTCAAATTCGTAGCAGTTATATATTGTGCGTCTATTGATGTTGTAAGTAGGTTTAGGTGGCTCACGCCTCGATCTGGATGGGTTTTCTGGGTCAAAGCGTGACACCCTACTTCCCCACAATGGAAACACCTTAAGGTGGATCCCGATGCCGGATTTGGTGGAGCGGGTCGTGGACCTGGCTTCGCTTGTGGGATCGGGTTCAGCGGTGCTGGAGTTGGCTGTTGAGTCCTTCCCATGGCAGTCGTCCGAGCTTGCTATTTTTCCACCGTCAACGCTCGCTGGTAGGCCTCGGACACCGTCCACATCGCATGGAGGCTCAACGCGTCCTGGATAAATAGCCGCAGCCCTCCGAGGTATCTTGTGACCGTTTGCTCCTCCGTCTCTGATAGGTCGTTCATGGCAAGCAACTGATAAAATTCTTCAGTATACTACTCAACAGATCGCGTACCTTGACATAACGTATGCAGTTTATGGAAGAGGGACTAGGTATATCCGAAAGGAAGGAAGTGCTCCTTCATCTTCCTTTTCATCTTCTCCCAGCTTCGGATCTGGTCCTTCTGCTGCTTCTCCCGAACCCTCTTCAGTTGTTCCCACCACGCCGAAGCTCACCCCTTCAACTTCATAGACACCAGCTTCACCTTGATGTCGTCAGGGACATCCCGAAACTCGAATATACGCTCAACCTAATGAAGCCAGACAATAAAAATCTCCGGCTGCAATCCTCCCGCGAACTCAGGTATGTCCACTTTGAATCTGTAATCCATGGAACGATCCCGCTGGTCACGATGTCGAAACATGCGTTGGTCGGCATACGTATTCTGAAAGGAGGACTCGTCCAATGACAACTCCTCTTCTTCTTCCAGCGAGGGCGTCCGGTCACGGTTCTGTTGTTGTAGCTGGAGTTGGAGCGCAGCAACTTGCCGTTGCAGATCAACTATGGTCGCCTACAAGACCCCTTGCTCCCGCGGGGGAGGGGCATCGTCTACAGGAGAGCGACCACGTCTTCTGGGCGGAGGCGGAGATACGCTAGGCGGCCGTCAAGCACGTGAGGCTCTGGTTCAAGCCATGATTCGTCTTCCCTAAAAACTCCGATGGCTCTAGTACCATTCGGGTGCAGGGTAAACATGAGATCTCTCGTCGGAAGAGATAACCGACCTCTCTATGGGAGGGACAACCAGATTTATTCTGAGACTTGTATGTCATATAAGAAATAGTAAATTTTTGATATGCATGATATTATTTCTATACTTTAACACTTTTACCATGATTTAAGGATAACTTGGCATATCCTAATGCACATGTTCACTTCCACATGTTAAGGGTTTGATAGTAGATTCTAAGCATGATACTATGATAGATTATTATCTTATGCCATGTTACATGAGAAGTAAGCAATTGAAAAAAAAGAGTGTTTTATATGCAAAAAGGGTTTCATACTTAGTAACCGGGCAATATGCCTAACAAGGTGTGTTGTTCGCGTAAAACAGTTGAAATTCCTGGAAAAAAAAATGACTAGTTATGATTTGTAGCCTTCATGGTTTGAGCATTAGAGTCTGAAGAGTGTTCTACACTTAGTGCCCTAAAACTGTCTGGTTTGGGAGTCACTGGCTTGAACCTCGTTACATGGACCATGAAGAAAGTTTAAGAAATCACAACATTGCACATGTCATATATGAAAAAAAAAAAACGATTGCAAAGTGGTGAATGAAAATATGTACTTGGCCAAGTTCGTATTCTTGAATGGTTGAAGTGTTTAGATATAATTGATGCTCTGAAGCATGTGGAACCCCAATCACACACAGGAGTGTTAAAGTTGTTTTTAATCATGATTAAATATGTTGAAGTGTTGGAAAGATGTTATGACATGTTTTGACTTACTATGTTTTTATGTGAATATGAGTTGAAGGGTATATTTATGGATATTATTTCTATTTCATGCATTAGAGTTGATGAATATTATAAGTGATTTCTGATCATATATTTAAGGGATGTATAGATGTTTGTGGGTGTCATCCCTGAAAACCCTCAGGAGACTATAACTCCTCCACTGGGGTAACTCAGGGGTTTAAAGGCTTGTTGCACATGCTAAGTGCAATCGTGAGACCTACGAAATTTGGCTAGTTAGATTTATTTCTTTATTTTTATCTTTTCTTTGCTCGAGGACTAGCAAAGTGTAAGTTGGGGGGTGTGATAAGTCACTAAATGTTCATGATTCAATCCCTTAATTTACCTTTGTTAGGCTTAGAGTATTTGTATTTGATAGTTTGTTAGTTCATTTCAGGTTTAATGAAGATTCAAGTTAGAAAGTACAAAAAATGCTTAATATGCTGAAATACACTGCTCTGTCGACGGTTAGCATAATATTCATCCGAAATTATCCTTATGGTCAAATATTTTGAAATTTGGATGACATCTAGAAGACATCAAGATGAACAACTTTCATGTTGGACACTTCGTAAGATTCCTGATGGTGTGATAGCAGTTTTAAAGACGATGAAGATATTTAGCTGCTGGAAGACTGGTCCGTCAACGCGCGGGAGAATATTCGCCAAATATTCTAGATAAGTCCAAATATTATAAACTCTTCGGGAGAGGACAGAAGACTTCCAAATCTAAATTTTTAGTGTTGGACTAGTTCTCAAATTCTGGACGGGTTGAGTCCAGACGCGACCAGAAGAAGCTGTCAGGGCTGAACCAGGAAATCCGAGTTGCACTTGAGATCTAACTCAACCCTAAAACCCTAATCCGGGAATTAAGATATAAAAAGGGTTTTGTGGCTGGAAAACAGAAGGCCCCCATAGAGAGAAAAGAGAGAACTAGGGTTTGGAGGATTCTATGGAGAAGATGGAGCTACAACGTGGATCCCAATCGTTCTTCATCGAATCTAAGGCTTCCATCACAAAGATGAGTAGCTAATTCTGTACTTAGGGATATCATGAAGCTTTAGTAGATCTTCTTTGTATTTTCTAGCTTGATTCTTGTTATCTTTTCAAAGACATGATCGTATGAATATGGTTTTATTTTATAAAGAGTTGAGGGAACAGAGTTCCTTGACGTATTTTGAGTCCTACTTGATTGCTGTGCTTGATGGTAGAGATTCGTAGGATGATTTTAATGTCGCTTTTGTGCATGCCTTTGAGATAGTTTATGCTAAGCAAAGATAGATTGTACTCAGGTTAAGTTCGAAGACAGTCTATGCTAAGCGAAGATAGACTATGCCGTAGGATAACATGAGCGTTCTTTTAGGGATTCATGCGAGCTTAAGAAGCCGTGATTCCATATGTCTAGATTAGAGAACAAGAGGATACTAGAGAATACAAGAGGTGAAATTAGAGTGGATTGAGTAATCCCTAGGTTTTCTCTCATTGATTTTTCCCAACCTTTTCATTGCTTTTTCAGTAGTTTAATTCCTTAGATAACAAAACCATGAAAACTCCTTTTCTTCGCCTTAAAACTTGAGTTTAGAGATTTAATTTGATTTCTTCTTTTGTTAAACAATCTTTCCCTGTGGTTCGACTCCGGATCTCACCACTGTTCTAGGTTTGTAGAGTAGTATTGATTGAAGGATTATAAATTCTAAATTGCGTTTTGCATCTGATTTAACGACGCATTTGCGAGCGATCAATTTTTGGCGCCGTTGCCGGGGAAGATTTTGATTTTTCAAAGAAGTTTCTGATTTTTCTCTTAACTCTTTTTCTGAGCATAGTTAGCTTTTTATTTTTATTTACGTTATTTTACATTTTTTAGGATTTTCTAATAATTTTCTGGAATTTTTGCAGCGCTGGAACGATCTTACGTTGAAGACAATTGACGGTCGACCGCGACATCGCCGGCCAGATCGACCGTCGCCCTCTACGATAGCCACGGTCGACCGCGACATCGACCGTCGCTCTCTGTCACAAAAAAAGCTTCTCAGGGTCGATACGAGGATCGACCGTCGCGTCTTCAAGTAGGGTTGCATAGTTCCACGGTCGACCACGAGCAAGCCACGGTCGACCGCGAGTCATCCACGGTCGACCGCGAGATCGACCGTGAGCGCAGTCAGGTTAGTTTTATTGTTTTAAATTTCTTTGCTTTCAATCTTTGTTTTTCCGGATTTTCTCCTCTCCTCCGAATATTCTGTTTTCTTTTTCTCTTTTTGGTGTGATCTTGCATGCAAGGTAGACGATCCCTAAATAATCCATTGGAACCTTTGGATCTAGAAATAGAGACCACACTTCGAGCAGCTAGAACCTTAGCACAAAAGTCTCTAAGTAACTACCAGGAAGCCATAAGCAATTTGCAATCCTTAATGGCTGAACACGAGAAACATGTCATTGACCCTAATGATAATATGGGTAGGGGTGAAAATGATCACAATAATAGAGAAGTCCCAATTAGGAATCACTTCCTACCTGGACCTTATACCTATGCTTTTTGTATCAACCCACCTATTATCAATGCTACCCATTATGAGATTAAGCCTAACTGGATTACAGCCTTACCTTCTTTCTATGGGCGTGAGAATGAGGACCCTTATGGACACATTGCTAGCTTTCTTGAAATCCTATCCATGTTCAAACTTCAGCATTTTAATGATGATGCCTTCCGACTCAAGCTCTTCCCTTTTTCTTTGAAAGACAAGGCTAAGCATTGGCTCCAAACTTTAGCTCCAAATTCGATTTCAACATGGGACCAACTTCAGGATGCCTTCCTTAAGAAATATTTTCCGATCATTAAAACTCAAAATTATCGAACTATGATTATTTCTTTTAAGCAAAATGAAGATGAGATGTTTCATGAAGCTTGGGAAAGATTTAAGGATCTTCTTAGAGAGTGTCCCCATCATGCGGTACCTGAGTGGCAGTTAGCCCATTCATTCTATAATGGTCTTAATGATCGTTATAGGACAATGGTCGAAGCCTGTTGAGGGGGTGTTGTTCTTAGTAAGCCATGGACCGCCCTTTGGGAAATGTATGATAATCTTGCTGAGAATTCACAACACAATGCCTCAGTCTCTAGGAGTCGGTCTACCACTGTTCGTAATTCTCGGGGAATTCATGAAATTTCTGAAGTCCAAAGTCTCTCCGCACAAGTAGCCCTCCTAACTAAAGACTTAAATCAGTTGAAAACATGCCAATCTCTTGCTCAACAATTGCCTAATACTTCTCGTGAAATCTGTGCCCTTTGCCTTAATTCTGATCACCATATTACCGATTGTCATCTGGCCCCCAATTTCCCTGACTTTGTTCAGGAACAAGTTAATGCAACTTATGGTTTCTCCAAGCCCCATAACAATCCTTATTCTAATACCTATAATCCAGGTCGGAGAAATCACCCTAATTTTAGTTGGAAGCCGCAACAATCAAGTAACTCTCAAGGGTAAAACAATCCAGCCAATACTTCCACTTTCAAGTACCCACCTAAACCCTCGGCAAATCCAAGCCCTGGTTACCCTCCACATTATCTGCAGAACACACCTCAGCCTTCTCCTGCTGAACCATCTAATGAACCCACTTTGAGTTCCATACTTGCGGTCATAAATGAAAATTTTAGTGGAATGAGAAGTGATCTAAAAAGTGATATCTCTAAAATTCAGAATAATGTGTATAGAATAGAGAACCAATGTAATTCTAATACCCAATCCATTGCTAAACTTGAGAATTCATTGGGTCAACTTTCTAACACCTTGTCTAAAAGGGAGGAAGGTCATTTGCCAAGTCAATCTGTCACCAACCCAAGAGGCCAACACTATGTAGAAAGCCAAAACTTTGAGAGTGCTAAAGCCGTTGTGACCCTTAGAAGTGGTAAAACAGTTGATAACCAAATAGGTGAACATGTCAATCTGGATGATCAAACGCCCGATCCGAAGATCAATCGTCCATCCCAAGATGATTCTTATTCTTCACCTGATACTGGCCTATCTGATTCTAGAGAACCTGATCCTCGCAAGTATATCCCTAAAGTACCTTTCCCTGAAGCTCTTAAGGACCCGTACCCAACCATCAACGCCCGCAGAGCTACTGAGGAAATCCTTGAAACTTTCAAACATGTCAACATCAACATACCCTTGCTTCAGGCTATTCGTCAAATCCCTTCGTATGCTAAGTTTCTTAAGGATCTGTGCACTCATAAACGGCAGACAAAACCCAACAGAGACAAGAAAATCCTTTTACCTGAACAAGTCAGTTCGATTTTGAGATATGACACACCACCCAAACTAAAGGACCCTGGACCCCTACCATACCCTGTTGCATAGGAGACTACCAGATTGATGGTGCTCTTCTTGACCTAGGAGCCAGTGTTAACATTTTGCTCTATTACCTTTATAAGGAATTTGGGATGGAGGAACTGAAACCGACCTCGGTTGTTTTGCAATTAGCTGATAGGTCTATTAAGACCCCTAGAGGTATCGTAGAGGACGTATTAGTTAAGGTGGACAACTTCTTTTTCCCTGTCGATTTTGTCGTCTTGGATATGGAACCCACTGTTCACTGCAGAAAGACTGTGCCTATCATCTTAGGACGCCCCTTTTTGGCCACTGCAAATGCCAATATTCAGTGTCGAACTGGTGTCATGGATGTCTCTTTTGGTAATATGCATGTTAAACTGAACATCTTTAAGACTACATGTTTGCCTGAGCGTGAGAATGAATGCTTTCGTGTTGATAGTTTAACTGACTGCTGTGATGATAAATCTCATGTTATAATGATTGATAGATTATCTGAGATTTTGAGGGATTATAACTCTGATGATGATGATGATGGTGATGCGACATTGCACAATGATGATTGTGATGTTGAATTGCATAATGCTAGATTGGCTGTGATTCTGAATGAGTATGAGTTTGAGGATTCGGAGGATGATGATGTTGAAGTGGACAATGATAGGCTATCTGATATCTTGAATGCCTATGCTTCTGATTCTGATGATGATGTTAATTTGAACACCGCACAATCGAAATATGATATCAAAACACACATCTTGCCCGACCAATCACTCGGTCAGCATATTGCGGAGATAAAAACTATTTCTGGGATGGTTGAACCCCTTTCACCGCTATTTTTTACTCCCGCACCTGTGATAGATATGGGCCAATTGTGTGCTTATTATGTCGACACTCACCTTTGCACAGATGCGACAGTGTATCCTAAGGTTGAGCCACCTCCTCTTTTCTCTATATTTGCACCATCATCACTGACTTCACCGCTTCTTTTATCTATATTTGACCTTCCACTCCCGGTTCACTCGAATGATAGTTTCACTATTCTGGGGGACACATACTGTAGACCGGGTTGCAAGATGAAACATGATAATAGGTTTCCATTCATAGAGGGTGGAGTCTTTAGTTCAAGTGTAGGGAGAAAAGAACTGATTGGTCTACATCATCAAATACTAGACTTACTGTGGGGCTGGGTTTGGTTTCAAGCATTATATGGAGGAAATTATTCTAAGATGGGTGATCGATGTCGTCAAATTGACGAATCCATGCTTTAATTGCACCTTCTAGGGAAGTCTAGCAATAGACGTAAAATTTCGCGCTTTCTGGGAGGCAATCCAGTTTTATGATTTTTCCATAACTTTTTAGAATTGTTTTGATTTTTAGGAATTTTTCCATGATTTTTTCGATTTTTCATTTATTTTTCGTGATTTTTCTTAAAGAATAATCAAAATATCTAGAAAATCGAATTTCCTGGAGGACGATCGACCGTTCCATCGACCGCCAGATCGTCCGTGAGGCTCTATCACAAATAAACCTTCTCAGGGTCGATGCAAGGATCGACCGTCAGCTCCTCATACATATAACGTGGTCCACGGTCGATCGGGCGATCGACCGTCCGTTTGGATTTCCAAATAAGTTGGATCGCGGTCGATCGATCGATCGACCGTCTGATTTTGTTCTCACATCACCCGCACCCACGGTCGATCCAACCTCTTCTTCTTCCTTCCTCATCACCGACCGCCGCCCGTCGTCAACTCTCCGGCCGCTCCCAGACCTCCAACCCACCTCCAACACTGTCGCAATCTTCTCCTCTACCTCCTACCGGCCTCTTCTTCCCCCAATTTCGTCTCTTCCGACGCCAGCGAACATCCCCTGTTCCTACCGCCATCTCCGATCACCTTTTCCACTGCTTCCCACCATCCCTAACCACTTCCAGCACCTTCCTCTGGCCGTCACGATGCTTTTGCCATCCTCCAACCTCAAGCTTGCTGCACGGTTCACCGGATTCCGCTTCCGACGACCCTCTACATCGCCGACCACCACTGTTCCACCACCTGAAAGCCCAATTCTTCAATTGGACACCATAGGACAGTTCGTTTGCCTTCAACGATCCTTTCACTATCGTCCACGTCCTTGATTGGAGCTCCGACCGCCGGATTCCAACTCCGGCCATCTTCTTCCGCGCTGTCCACCGTCGTTCCGCCGCCTGGCGACCACCATTCCCAGATCAGACGATATGGATGGACTCCTTGGCCTCCCACGATTCTTCCTATGCTAATCCCATCCTCCGGCGACGATGTTTCACCGTCGTTCCGCCGCCGGCGTGCTCACAGCCATCCGTTGTTTCCAGATCAATATCCGGCTGCTACACACCTCTGATTCCTGATCTTAAAATTTCTATTATCTATCCAGCCTATGCTGAGCATGATCAGACTTGCTAGACATCCTAGAGTGACCTCCTGTGTTCGTTTCTCTTCATTTCCACCAATCTAAATTCCAATTTCGCCGCGGGTGCGCAACCGTGGTTGGGATGTACAGTTATGTGGATAATGACTGCTGGCTGCTCTGCTTGGATTTTAATTTTGTGTTTTATTGTCTGAGATGTCTAGAGGACGTTCTGATGTATTATCTCATTTTTTGTTATCTGTACGAATTTTTATTTGTTTTTCTGGAATGAATGTTTGTACAGATTCGTTATATCATGAAAATACAAATGAGATTTTGACAAAAAATTTTCTAATTTTACTACCTTTCTAGACTTTCAATTCTTATATTTGATATTTGTGGGAAGGGTATATTTTTATGTGGCAGGCTATGTTTCGACGGAAGAAATTTCGGTAAAATCATGGTGCTCTATATATATATATTTTTTTTTTGACAGAGCGTGGCATGTTAGAGCTTAAATACGGTGATCTCTACCCTTTTTTTCCTTGCTTTATTTTTATGACGTAGTGTAATTGGGGACAATTACATTCAAGTTGGGGGATAGTTTCTAGGAATTTAATTTTTTTTATTATACATCCCTTGAAATATATCTAAAAGATGAAATTATGATATGATTTGACAAAGGTGCATGTTTTAGAAATTTATTTTATGAATTATTCTGAGACTTGTATGTCATATAAGAAATAGTAAATTTTTGCTATGCATGATATTATTTCTATACTTTAACACTTTTACCATGATTTAAGGATAACTTGGCATATCCTAATGCACATGTTCACTTCCACATGTTAAGGGGTTGATAGTAGATTCTAAGCATGATACTATGATAGATTATGATCTTATGCCATGTTACATGAGAAGTATGCAATTGAAAAAAAGGAGAGTTTTATATGCAAAAAGGGTTTCATACTTAGTAACCGGGCAATGTGCCTAACAAGGTGTGTTGTTCGCGTAAAACAATTGAAATTCCTGAAGAAAAAAAATGACTAGTTATGATTTGTAGCTTTCATGGTTTGAGCATTAGAGTCTGAAGAGTGTTCTACACTTAGTGCCCTAAAACTGTCTGGTTTGGGAGTCACTGGCTTGAACCTCGTTACATGGACTATGAAGAAAGCTTAAGAAATCACAACATTGCACATGTCATATATGAAAAAAAAAAAACGATTGCAAAGTGGTGAATGAAAATATGTACTTGGACAAGTTCGTATTCTTAAATGGTTAAAGTGTTTAGATATAATTGATACTCTGAAGCATGTGGAACCCCAATCACACACAGGAGTGCTAAAGTTGTTTTTAATCATGATTAAATATGTTGAAGTGTTGGAAAGATGTTATAACATGTTTTGACTTACTATGTTTTTATGTGAATATGAGTTGAAGGGTATATTTATGGATATTATTTTTATTTCATGCATTAGAGTTGATGAATATTATAAGTGATTTCTGATGATATATTTAAGGGATGTATAGATGTTTGTGGGTGTCATCCCTGAAAACCATCAGGAGACTATAACTCCTCCACTGGGGTAACCCAGGGGTTTAATGGCTTGTTGCACATGCTAAGTGCAATCGTGAGACCTACGAAAGTGGCTAGTTAGATTTATTTCTTTGTTTTTATCTTTTCTTTGCTCGAGGAATAGCAAAGTGTAAGTTGGGGGGTGTGATAAGTCACTAAATGTTCATGATTCAACCCCTTAACTTAACTTTGTTATGCCTAGAGTAGTTGTATTTGATAGCTTGTTAGTTGATTTCAGGTTTAATCATGCTTTGAGAAGAAATGCAAGATATTCGGTTAATATGCTGAAATACACTGCTCTGTCGACTGTTAGCAAAATATTCACTAGAAATTATTCTTATGTCCAAATATTCTGAAATTTTGGTGACATCTAGTAGACATCAAGACGCACAACTTTCATGTTGGACACGTTCAGAGATTCCTGATGGATGGATAGCAGCTTTGAAGAAGATGAAGATAGTTAGCTGCTGGAAGACTGGTCCGTCGACACCCAGTAGAATATTCTCCAAATATTCTAGATAAGTCTAAATATTGCAAACTCTTCGGGAGAGGACAGACGACTTCCAAATCTACATCTTTTGTGTTGGACTCATTCTCAAATTCCGAACCGGTTGAGCCCAGTCGCGATTGGAAGAAGCTGTCAGGGTTGAACCAGGAATTCCGAGTTGTACTTGAGGTCTAACTTAACCCTAAACCCTAATTCAGGGAATTAAGATATAAAAAGGGTTTTGTGGCTGGAAAACAGGAGGCCTCCATAGAGAAAAACGGTGGAATTCGGATTGGAGAAGAAGACGGAGATGCGGAGTGGATCCCTAGCCTTCTTCATCGAATACATGGATCTCATCCAAAAGATGAGTGGCTAAACTCTATACTTAGGGATCTCATGAAGCTTTAGTGTAGCTTCCTTGTATTTTCTATTTTGATTCTTGCATCTTTTCAAAGACATGATCCTATGAATATGGTTTTATTTTATAAAGAGTTGAGGGAACAGAGTTCCTCGACGTATATTCAGACCTACTTGATTGCTGTGCTTGATGGTAGAGATTCGTAGGATGGTTTTCATGTTGCTTTTGTGAATGCCTTTGAGATACTCTATGCTAGATGAAGATAGGTTGTACTCAGATTAAGTTCGAAGAAAATCTATGCTAAGTTTGGATAGGTTATGCCTTAGGGAAACAATTGCATTATTTTAGGGATTCATGTAAGCTTAAGAAGCTATGAATCAATAATGTCGAGATAAGAAACAAGATGATAACTAGAAAATACGGGGAGTGAAACTAAAGTGGATTGAGCAATCCCTATGTTTTCTTTCTTTGATCTATTTCCATTTCGTTAATCGCTTTCCTAATTAGTTTTAATTAATCAGTTCCTAAAAACCCTAAATCAATCCTTCTTCGCTTTAGGATTAGACTGTTGAGAGTTAATTCTGATTTTTCTTGTTATTCAAAGTTTTCCCTGAGGATCAATCCCGTATTTCACCATTATTCTATCTTATTAATTTAGTGTTGAAAGAAAGGTTTATAAATTTCTAAATTGCGTTTTGCATACGTTTTACCGACGACGTTTGTGAGTGATCACCGCCCCGCCCCCAGGCTCCAACGCTCCGGCTTCCAAATCCACCAGCTCTCAAGCTCCGCCGCACCATCCTTAGGCTCCGCCGCCCAGCTCCCCAGGCTCTGCCGCTCCGCCTTCCAGATCCGCCAGCTCCCAGGCTCCGCCGCCCCCTCTGCCCCAGCTCCCAGCCGCCCTCTGCCACCCTCCGCGGTCCAAGCAGCCATCTGCCGCCGCCGCACCAGATCCCGGCCGCTCTCCGCCCCCAACTCCCCCAGGCTCCCAGCCGCCCTCCGCAGCCCTTCGCGGTCCAACCGGCCGGATTCGCAAAGTTGAAGGAAAAAAAACCGGGAAGTAACTACCGATATTTATAGTTACTTCCCATAATTGTAGTTATTTTTCCATAATTTGTAGTTACTATCCCAGAAAAAAGGTAAGAAAACTGGGAAGTAACTACCAATATTTGTAGTTACTTCCCATAAATTGTAGTTACTTTCTAGAAAATTTTTGTAATAACTTCTTAGAAAAGATTTTTAGAAATTTTTGTAGTTCCTTCCTAGAAAATTTTACTCTCTCGTTTAACTGGTAGTTACTTCCCATTTAACTGGTAGTTACTTCCCAATTTAAGTGGTAATTACTTTACAAAAAAACTGTAATTACTTTACAAAAAAACTGTAATTACTTCACACTTCAACTGGTAGTTACTTCCGATTTAAAATGGTATTTACTTGTTAATTAAACTGGTAATTACTTCACAGTTAAACTGGTAGTTACTTCCCATATAAACTGGTAGTTACTTTCCACAAATTGTAATAGAAAAAAGCTTGAAACTATTGGTAGTTACTTTTCAATGCTCGTAGTTACTTTCCTAATATTTGGTAGTTACTTTCCCATTTTTGTAGTTATTTCACAGTTAAACTGATAGTTACTTTCCATATAAATTGGTAGTTACTCCCCAATTAAACTGGTAGTTACTTTCCACAAATTGTAATAGAAAAATGCTTGAAACTATTTGTAGTTACTTTTCAATGCTCGTAGTTACTTTCCCAATATTTGGTAGTTACTTTCCCATTTTGGTAGTTACTTTCCCAATATTTCATAGTTACTTTCTAATTTTCTCCATTTTGATAGTTACTTCCCATATTTGGCACTTACTTCCCAATATTTGGTAGTTACTTCCCAATATTTGGTAGTTACTTCCATTATTTTATAGTCACTTTCCAATATTTGGTAATCACTTTTCAATATTTTGTAATTACTTTCAAAAAAGATTCTGCAAAAAAAATTCTATATTCCATTAATTTTTCCTACTTTTCTACCATTTTTCCGCATATTTTTCTATTTTCCGTTAATTTTTTCTACTTTTCAGTAATTTCCTTTTTTTTACCGTTATTGGCTGCTCCCAAAAAAAATTCTAATTTTTTTTTATATTTTCCGGTATTTTTTTTATACTTTTCTATCATTTTTCTCAATTTTTTCCAGCAATTTTCCTATTTTCTGGTATTTTTCCTCTATTTTTCAGTATTTTTTTTTTACTTTTAATTCTCCCATTAATGCATGCATCCAACCATAAGTGGATGCATACATGCATTTTCTGTATTGGAAATAGGTGTATATATTCTCAACCACTCCAATTAATACCAACCAATTAATTCAAAAACTATCCATCCATCTCCCATTTAAAAAAATATATAAATAATATTTTAGAGATAAAAAAAAATACACTTGTCCAGAAAATAAACTAAATGTCTTAAAATCTTTCAAGGAAATTAAATAGCAAACAACTTCTTTCAGAAAAACTAAACGCTAATTCCCCCGCAGAAGTAATCAGCAGCGGGACTATTATTTTGCAGTGGACACACATAAGCCTTGGAGGACAAGTCCGCTCGAATTCCAGAACATTCCGATCGTGTGAAACAACGGATCGCGTTGCCACCTGTTTCAGAGATATTTATATAGCATGTCCCACACGATCTTCTTGACTCAGCAACGGCATCTGCTTCTCTAACCACCACTGTCTTGGTCCCCACCTCAATGAGACCGGCCAGAGGGATGAACAATAATAAATTAATGGTTGCCGGCCAATAGTTTTGTTTAAATCTATATATAAATAAGCCCCCACCTCAATCTTTGCCACATAAGATCTGAAGATTCTGAACCCATAGAACGATTCTTAGAAGCTTGCCTGAGTGGTAGCAATTGATAAGATTATGGCATCCGGCACGGACGTTGTGAAGGTGATCGGCGCGGTGGCCAGCCCGTTCGTGATGCGGCCGAGGATCGCGCTGAACCTGAAGGGAGTGAGCTACGAGTTCCTCCAAGAGAAGTTTGGAGAGAAGAGCGAGTTACTGTTGAAATCCAACCCTGTTTATAAGAAAATCCCTGTGCTCATCCACAACGACAAGCCCGTCTGCGAGTCCATGATCATCGTCCAGTACGTCGACGAGGCCTGGGCGTCCCCCGCCGGCGCCCCTTCCATCCTCCCCTCCGACCCCTACGATCGCGCTATCGCACGCTTCTGGGCTGTCTATATCGACGATAAGGTATCTTGGCATCCCTCTCTCTCTTGCTTATATTATTTGTTCATGTCTCTCGATCAACTATTCTCTTTGGGTTTGGAAAAGGTGGATTCTTTGGGAATTATGTGAATTTCTTGTCGCCTAACCAAGATTAGTAAGATAGCTGTTAGTATATAGTCATGGAATGTTGTCAAATGTTTAAATCCCAATTCTTGGAAATTGCTGTAGATGACGTGTAGAAAACTTAGATGTGAATTTGACAAGCAGACGTATATTGCTGCAACTCACTTTCTAGTTATTTGCTTTTATTGTAGTGGTGGCCTCTTTTTGCGAGCTGGAGTAAAGTACAGACCGAGGAGGCGAGGAAGGAACTGATCGAGCAGATGTTCGCAGGACTGCAGCTGCTGGAAGAGGCTTTAGAGAAGTGCAGTAAGGGAAAGGGTTTCTTTGGAGGGGACACCATTGGCTACTTGGACATTGCCTTTGGATGCTACCTCGGTTGGCTCAGGGCCTCCGAGCATATGCTCGGCTTCAAGTTCCTCGACGAGACCAAGACACCACTGTTGGCTGTTTGGGCTGAGCGTTTCTGCGCTGATGATGCTGTCAAGGAGGTCATGCCGGCGACCGAGACGCTGTTGGGGTTCCTCAAGATGCATGCGGCTGATGCTGCCCCAGCCAAGTGAAGACTGTCAAGCTAGTTTGATGCTGCTGCTGCTCCTTTCAGAGTTGGAGAGAATCACAAAATCAAACTTATGATATGAAATGTGCGCTTGGCCTAAATAAATAAATAAAAATTCTATGTTTTCAGGGCTGTGTTGTTTAGTTGTTTGGGGAGAGACTGATGTGTAGATTGTGATGTCGTGGTTGGTGCTGTTGTATATATATTAAGAGCAACACACATGATATATCAAAGAACCTGTGTGTGTGAGAGAGAGAGAGAGGTTGGAGAAGAGAACAATAGAAAAATGAGAGCTTCTCTTCACTTCAATTCACTGACCTCGTTTCATCCGATGCCTATTTATAGGTAAATCTCATACAATCAGACAAATGGTCAGACATGTATGGGTAAAAATTTCAACCCTCATAAATGAGGGTTAGCTAATGGTCATTCATGTATGACCATGTATAATAACACATGATTTACAACACAACCCCTTGAATGACCATTAGTACAAAAATGTGCATCGTTAAAAACCTTTACTAAGAAAAATCCAGCGGGATAAAAACTCAGCGAAGGAAAAGAGTACACCATTCTTGCTTAGAGAGGTATTAAGCTATTAAGACTGCCTCGTTAAAACCTTGTCAAGGAAAACCCCAGTGGGAAAAAGCCTAAACGAAGGAAAAAGAGTACAGTACCTGGATATCTCCATTACTCCCCCTCATGTACTAACTTTTTAAATGTCGTTGTCGGTAATGTCTTTGTAAGATAAATTTAAGCACTTAGATCTTTGAGATGATGCATACCGATCTCATGTACTAACTTTTTAAATGTCGTTGTCGGTAATGTCTTTGTAAATAAATCGGCCAAGTTATCACTATAGCGTATTTGTTGGGCATTAATATCACCGTTTTTCTGAAGCTCATGCGTGTAAAAGAACTTTGGAGATATATGCTTGGTTCTATCGCATTTGATATATCCTCCTCTGATTTGAGCGATGCAAGTTGCATTATCTTCATATAATATCATCGGGATATTCCTAATTGAAGATAATCCACAAGTGCCTTGAATATGCTCTATCATGCTTCTCAACCATATACACTCTCTACTTGCTTCATGAATGGCAAGTATCTCAGCATGATTTGAAGAGGTAGCAGTTAGTGTCTGCTTCATAGATCGCCAAGATATAGCAGTGCCGCCATACAAAAAAATATAGCCAATTTGTGACTTGGCCTTATGTGGATAACTCAATGGATGAGTTTTGTCCATGTAAAATTGTCTTATGACCTTTTCCGTATAATTTGATTGGTGAACCAATATTCCACTAGGAAAGTGCTCGATCTGCAGGCCGAGGCAAAATTCTGTCTTTCCAATCTTTCATTTCAAATTCCTTCTTTAAATAGTCTGATGCCTTTGTGAGCTCTTCAGGAGTCCCAATTAAATTTAGGTCATCGACATATACAGCAATAATAGCAAATCCGGAATTTCATTTCTTTGTGAAGACACATGGGCAAACTGGGTTATTTTCATATCCCTCTTTCAGGAGGTATTGTCACACCCCGACCCAGAAAACCCATCCGGACGGGACGTGAGGGTCCTAAACTCATTTCTAAAATAGAACGGCGAGAGTCTCCCCGGTATTTCCTCAATTTGAACCCTGTGCAGTTTACAATTTCATCACAAATTTAAAACAATAAATAAAACAATACTAAATTCAACATTAATACAATTCTACTATTATCATCTCGCTTAATGACACAGGTTCCTGTACAACATCTATTTATACAATAATTCCACCAACCCTCATCAAATAAATTAATACATATAATCAAATTCTCGAAGAGGGAAATTATACATTTAATCAAACTGCAGATGTACAATTATTAACAGAAGTGAAAACTCCAGGATCGTCAAATACTCCTCGAAACCGCAAGTCTACGATCACCTCGAGAATGGCGCGCCAACGCCCAGAAAATCACCTGAAAGGAAAGGACTGCATCGACCTGCATCGCCGATGCAGCCCAGGTCGGAGTGAGCAACAAAGCTTGCTCAGTAAGGTTCTACGCTATTCTACGTCACACTGAAGGGAGGAAAACAACAACTGTGTTGTCTCTCCGCCTAAGTCTAAGGAATGCCAAGGGTCCCATAACCCTATCGATGTCCCAAGAGCTCCCGTCATGAACCTCTCTCTTGAACATGTTACCAAGATCACCCTAAGCACCAACAGGTAAACGGTATCATGCGGGATCACCCTTACCCAAGAACAAACGAGAGGAAACAAAGACTGCGGGCTCCTGTCCAGGTACCACCATGCCCAGTCATACATCTCTCGCGGGGACACGCATGTCAGGGAACACATCGACATCCATCCTTAGCACTTGGCCTTGGAGAAACAACACGGCCTCTAAACCTCAACAACCATATTCCAGTCTGACTACCTATTAATCCCCGAATAATATCAAACATAATCATTGATGACAATCACGTCCTAATCCTCGACTACCCTAAACCCCGGTCCTAGGGCTAGACCCGGGCTACCCGAGAACCCCGGATCGGCGATCAAATCCATCGCCTACCACCTATCCTTAATGCTTCTAATGCAAATCAAATGCATGCAATGCTCAGGCACAGGAATACCTGATTAGTAGCATGCAACAATATGCCAAGACAACATACACGGGCTAGGCAAAGCATCAAGCTTGCCGGAGGGTAATCATAGCATGGGTCTAACCTACAATTACAGATCTATCTACCACAACAACGACAACACAGGTCGTAAATGAACATTTCAATTCAAATTTTGGCATTACAACGACATCCACAACCGTCAACCGCAATTTCTACAACGGGATACAACCCTGACCAAACATTTACAACAATCAACCACAACTACAATATACATCACCTAGGGCACACCTTCGGCCCATCTAATTATCTAAACATCCCAAAGGGCATGACTCCCTTGGTTCAATAGGCTTAGATACATCAATGTATGCAATACATGAAGAAATAGCATTCTATCCAAAAGTTGCGTGGATACTAAGCATACTTCGTAATCAATTGATAATTAAGCTAGGAGATTAGCAACACAAATAACCGTGTAAGAATCGAGGGATTAATCCCCCAAAACTTATCAAATCATCATGTATCTACCAAATACTGCTAAGAATGTCAATACATGATAGTAGATGAATTAGACAAACTATAATTGATTAAACATGCTTTAATTCTATATATTCCCCAAGATTAGGGTATCACCTAGGTTTCACTATGTCCGTCCAATTAATGTGCAACTTAGCATATATGCTCACTAATGGTTCTCAATACGCCTACCCAAAATCCAATTCAAACGGACGAACGAAAATAGATGAAAACCACGTATTTCAGTCTTCGACCAAAAGCGATGAAATCTCATCGAATTGACGTCAAACTGGAAATCAAAACTTGATCATGAATTCAATTGCATGTTAGGAATATCATGTCCAAGAATTGGGTCTAATTGATGGCTAATTTCCACTAAATTAATTGACTAATTTCTTAATTCCTGTTTCGCAGCAGTTTAGGAAAATATTCGTCAAAAATCATATATAAATCCAAAAATCACGAAACCAGCGGCAATTGAAAGTAGATTCAACGATCTACAACTTTCATCATGAAAGTTACACGAGATGATGCTTACACGGCTCAGAAATCGGGCACGAACCCGACTGTTCATCAAAGAACAGAGCATCGACGGAAATCCGAGAAAACATGTAATAAATCCAGCTAAAATCGAAAACAAATCACATAAGAGGTAGATCAGATGCTAGGCAAGCTTAGAGGAACTAATTAGCACAAAGAAAACAACTAATCCAACAAACAAACCCTAGATCTAGCTTAATCCAAAGATCTATGTAGAAACCCTACCTTGAACGCCAATTCCATCTTCAATCCTTGCTAATCCGCCGTCCTCCGTTGCCTTTGCCGTCTCCAGCTAGTCGGAGCACCGCCGGGGGTCCTCCCACATCCGCAGTCATCGCCGGAGAAGGAAGGTACATCCACGGGAGAGAGAAAGGGAAGGAGAAGGGGGTCGTCGCCGCCGTTCCTGGCTTGCCGGGGAACCGTCGGGAGTCGTCCGATGCCTCCCTCCAAACGAGGCGGGAAGGTGGAGAAGGAGAGGAGGGAGAAGCTGGAGGGGATCTGGGAAGAGGAGAGAAGAGATCGGGAGGGACAACAGCCGGCAACGGTGGCGAAGGAGCTCCGGAGAAGACGGGAGGGGCCGGCGTCGTCGCAAGCGAAGGAGAAGAAGAGAGACCGTCGGGCGCGGGGAAGAGCAGGGGAAGAAAAGAGGAAAAAGAGAAAGAAGGAAAAATAAAGGAAAAAGAGAGAGAGAAACGGGTTAAGTCACTTAAGTGGCTTAGCCGATTCAGACGAGCCAATTGATCTGATTGGATCCAATTTGACTCCAAATTGCGATCTCATCGCAATCTCGTCCGGATCTGTCGATCCCGAACGCTCCTACTAGATCTATTCAATCATGTACATCAATCAAGGCCATGTGTACACTACGCAGGTGTGAAACTGACCGCCAAGACGTAATTTACCAAATTGCCCTTGGGGTCCAAAAACAGCGATGCGATCAACCGATCGCAACCCAATGCCAACCGGGCCAAAACCAACCAAGCCAAGCCCGCGACCCAACGCGGTCGGACCGGGTTTGGAGGAACGGGTCCTCACAGGTATTCACTGAGTCGATTGTACCACATCCGGCCAGACTGTTTTAACCTGTATAGAGATCTTTGAAGTTTAATAGAATACAGATCCTGAGATTTATTTGCTTTAGGCAATTGAAGTCCGTCAAGGACTTTCATATAAATGTCACTATCTAGTGACTCATATAAGTATGTCGTGACTACATCCATTAGATGCATATCTAGTCTTTCTGAGACTGCTAAACCAATCAAAAAATGAAAGGTTATTGCATCCATTACATGAGAGTATGTCTCCTTATAGTCTATACCAGGCTTCTGCGAGAAACCTTGTGCTACAAGCAGTGCTTTATATCGCACAATCTCATTTTTCTCATTTCGCTTGCACACAAATACCCATTTGTATCCTACTGGTTTGACATCTTCTGGTGTCTGGACCACAAGTCCAAAAAATTTCGTTTTGCAGTGAGTTCAATTCAGCTTAAATAACTTCTTTTCATTTTGGCCAATCAATTCTACGTCGACACTCTTCAACAGATTTTGGTTCAAACTCTTCATTACTTCTGGTAATATCAACAGCAACTGCATATGTAAATAAGTTGTCGACAACAGTTTCATTTCTATTCCACTTTTTTCTCAGTGTGCACACAATTTATTGAGATCTCATGATTTTCAGATATCTAGACCTCTTCAGGAGGTGCCTGAACCTCTTCGGAATGTGTCTGAACCTCATCAGGAGATGCTTGAACCTCTTTGGGAGATGTCATTCTGAATCGATTCTTATTTGGAATACAAACTTCGGATTTGTTAATCTCTTCAGGAGTATCAACCTTATGTCCAGTTTGTCCATGTGCCTTTCTTTTCCTTGGGACCTTATCCTTCGCACCAACAGGTTTCCTACGCTTCTGGTGTGCTTTGGATTCACATACTTTCGGATCCTCAGATTGTTCTTCATGAACAACAATCCGAGCTTGAGCATTTGCAGTTGGAATATGTGATTTTGTCACTCGTTATGAATCAGTAAATGCATCAGGCATCTGATTCGTAATTTTCTACAAATGGATAATCTTCTGAACTTCGAGTTCAGTTTGACTTGTCCTAGGATCAAGATGAGACAACGTCGAATTGTTCCATGCAATTTTATTTTGTACTTCTGGCTAATTCTTATGCCCCCCTAATGGTGGAAAAACTGACTCATCAAAGTGACAGTCAGCAAAACGTGCTCTAAACAAATCTTTTGTTAAAGGCTCTAGATACCTAATGATAGAAGGAGAATCAAAACCAACGTAAATACCAAGTCAGCGTTGAGGACCCATTTTGGTTCTCTGAGGTGGAGGAATTGGAACATAGACAGCACATCCAAAAATCCTTAAGTGAGAAATATTTGGTTGTTGGCCAAAGACAAGTTGCACTGGTGAAAATGTATGATATGTAAATGGTCTGACTCGTATCAAAGATGTTCCATGTAATACAACATATCCCCAAGCTAAGACATGTAATTTAGACTTCATAAGCAATGGTCTAGCTATCAGCTGGATACGTTTAATAAGTGATTCTGCTAGGCAATTCTGAGTATGTGTGTGTGCAACAGGGCGTTCCACATTTATCCCAACTAATATACAATAATCTAAAAATGCTTGAGATGTAAACTCACCAGCATTTTCAAGACGAATTGTCTTGATGGGATAGTCTGGGAACTGGGCTCGTAACCGAATGATCTGAGCTAAAAGTTTAGCGAAAGCAATGTTACGAGTGGATAGTAGGCAAACATGCGACCATCGTGTGGATGCATCTATTAAGACCATGAAATATCGAAATGGTCCATTTGAGGGATGAATGGGTCCACATATATCACCTTGAATTCTCTCCAAGAAACTTGGGGATTCAGAGGTAACCTTAGATAGGGATGGTCTTACTATTAGCTTTCCTTGAGAGCAAGAAGCACATGGATATTTATTGGGTAAAAGAATCTTCTGGTTCTTAATGCTATGCCCATGTGAATTTTCAATGATTCGACGCATCATCATCGATCAAGGGTGACCAAGTCGATCATGCCAAAGTATAAAATCACTTGGATTAGTGCACTTCTGGTGCATCACATCATGTGATTCTATTGGTCTTATTTTCGTATAGTATAAACCAGAAGAAAGGGCAGGAAGCTTTTCAAGCACATGCTTCTGGCATGAAACTGTAAGTGTGATGTATAAATACTCTACACCAGTTTCATTCGTCGTTTCCATATGATATCCATTACGACATAAATCCTTGAAGCTGAGTAGATTTCTTCTGGATTCAGTAGAGTATAATGCATCATCAATATATAGTTTTGTTCCCCCGGGCAAAACTAAACTATGGTGGCTCTTCCAAAGCCTTCAATCAAGCCTACTGGACCTAATATTGTATTAGGGTTATTTACATATGTACCCCTAAAAACTTGCTAAATAACATATATACCCCTACATTCTTTCATATTACATATATACCCTTACAAACATAAAAAAAAATCCAAACCATACCCCTCCGTCCCCACACCGTTAAAAATGCCTTATAAAATGACCATTTTGCCCTTTATTCATGTTTATTAGGATTCAACTCACAAGGGTATGATAAGGGCAAAATGGTCATTTTATAGGGCGTTTTTAACGGTGTGATGACGAAGGGGTATGGTTTGGATTTTTTTGATGTTTGTAAGGGTATATATGTAATATGAAAGAATGTAGGGGTACATTTGTAATTTAAAAAGTTTTGGAGGATTCAAAAGTAATTATCCCATTGTATTAACATTTGATCATTTCAATGTTAACTGTGAGAAGTACTTACGATCTCGGAGGATCATGTTTGTTGTTGCACTGTCTGTAAAACATGCATCGCCATTCATCTGGGAAACAATTAGAGCAATATATGCATTCATAGGATATGCATAAACTTTAAATCATTCAAAAATACATAGGATAACAAGCCAATTACATACTAGTAGATATAAGCACACTAGATATAATATATGATTTTAGTTAGTGTCTATCCACTCCTTAGATCCTACGAGGAAGTCCGATACATCCAGAGATGTACCAACCATCGAGGCTTCAGGAAAGGGAATATCATCCATGTCATCAAAATCTGTAATGTTTGTTTCAACACATTTTTTCTTTCCTCTTGTTGTGTGATGTTCCAGAATATGCTTGGGCGCACGACAATTGCGAGACCAGTGCCCTTTTCCTCCACATCAATAGCATTCATCATCATTCTTCTTAGAGGTTCCATCTTCAAGTTCTTTGCTCTTTCTATTCCCTACTTGATCATTTTAAGGAGGGGTTGAGGGGCATTGTATCCTTCACGATAATAATGAAACCTATCATTACCTCGCCCATGACCACGACCTCATCCGCGTCCACGGCCACGACCACGTCTATGACCGTGTCCACCATAGACATTAGCATTTGATTCTGGAAATGGAGCAGAGCCAGCAAAGGGACGGGACACATGATTTTTCAACAGAATTTGGTTGTCTCTCAGCTCTAAGTAAGGCATCAATCAGTTCAGAATACTTCGTATAATCACATTGCCTATACTGCTGCTGTAAAATCAGGTTCGAGGTGTGGAAGGTGGAGAATGTCTTCTCAAGTTTGTCTTGGTCGAATACGGGCCGGCGCCATAGTTCTAATTGAGAGGTGATTTTGTGGAGGGCTGAATTGTATTCACTAACGGTCTTAAAATTCTGAAGGCGTAGGTGCATCCAGTCGTATTGGGCAGTGGGGAGGACAATAGCTCTTAAGTGTTGAAACCTATCACTAAGGGTTTTCCACAAATCTAGTGGGTCCCGCACAACAAGGTACTCATTTTTCAGGTCTTTATGGATGTGGCGACGAAGAAATATAATGACACTGTCTTTTTCATTTGACATGGCTACATTGCCCTCCTTAATAGTGCTTCCCAAGTTTCTAGCATTTAGATGGAATTCAGCATCCAGCGCCCAAGATAAATAGTTACTGCCGGTAACATCCAGGGGAAGTAACTCCAACTTCACTATGCTAGCTATGATCAGACTGTACAAAATAAATATGCCAAGAATTAAATAAAATAAAAGAAATAGCAGCAAAAAAAATTTCCTTTTCTTTCTTTTGAGCCCTGGTTTTTCTGGCGGATCGGTGATCTGGATTTGAACCGTGGGCTTCATTCTCATAAGTCCGAGCGGCCGCGCTGACCACTCGGGTGGCCCCGAAGGGCCGATAATATCCCACATTAAAATGCACATATAGTGAATGACTGATATGAACTGCATGTATTATAGCTTTAAGAAAATATGTACTTAAGCATTATATTAACAATAATAAAAATTAATGCATGCACTTCGGGTATTGAAATAATTCGCACTTCAAGTACGAGATCATGTGCTTCATGCACAATATAGTGATTTGCACTTCGGGTGCAAACTAAGTGCTTCAGGCACTGTTGTAGTAACTTATGCTTCAGGCACCAAGTCATGTGCTTCAGACACTCTCTTAATTTGTACTTCAGGTACATCAATTTTTGTACTTCTGGTACATTTATTTTATCATGTGTGCTTCAGGCATCACAATGGTCTATTCTTCATATATGACTTGTACTTCAGGTACAAGTATGTGTTTCAAACACTATATAACCTAGGTTAGAATAAAATATCTAGCATAATTACAAAGTAACTATCAGTAAGATATACCTGACAGATTCTCTCCTTTTCTCCTACGTGGTAGAGTCTCGTGCTAATAACGTGTTGTATATATATTAAGAGCAACACACCTAATATATCAAAGAACTTGAGAGAGAGTGATACGATGCACCTTCTCTAGGGCTTTCGTATCTGTCTCTTGCCTAGTCTCGGATCCTCCTTAGCCAAAGCTATGGCTACGTCGAGATATACATTTAGGATTTTAGGAGAAGCACCCTAGGTATTCGACAAGGAAGGCTGAAAACCGGAGGAGAGAGACGGATGAGGAAGAGGATTACCTCGCAGCTTCCTCAATGGTTGGCCGGCTACCCTTGGGGGATCCAAGCCTTGGAGAATGTGGATGGTGGCTGGTAGTGGTGATGATGGTGGCGGAGAGGAGCACGGTAGCCAAGGGGGACGTCGGGGACTTGGGGTTGGACGGCGGGATGGCAGCGGATGATAGCTGATGGCGGCGATGGATAGTGGCCCGCTGGTGGAGAGATAATCCGGCAGTAGAGAGATGAAGGTGGCTGGTGGATTTCTGTGGAAACTAGGGTTACATCTACTCCTATATTACTTCTACTCCTAGGATTTATCTCTACTAAATAATAACTCTATTAAATTCGTCCATGCATAAAAACCCTAATACAAGCTATAGAGGTCCTTTTATAGAGGCCTCAAGAGAGTTCTACTCCAACCTGAATACCTTCTTGCTTGAACAACAAGTAAACAGACTCTTACTAATTCAACTTAAACTGACTCCTAATAACCAGGAATGAACTAGGTAAGCAAGTGACTTGACTCAACCAAAACTAGGACTCAATAGAAACTAGGTAAGCACAAACTGGACTCAAACTAGTAAATCAACTAGGAAAGCAATTAAGACTCAATTAAGGAAATAACAAGCTAAGGGCGGCTTGGCTATGCCACCTCATTGGTCAGGGGTCCATCATGCTTGAGTTTGGGCTTGGAACCTGTTCAGCTCTGATTTGGCCCTAAGGCTGGCTTGGCTCAACATGCTCCAAAGGAACCTGGTTGCAGCTAGTTCCTTGGCATGGGCCTTCCCAAGCAAGGACGTGGGTCCCTTCTTGGGATGGCTCAGTTCGACCTCGTATCATCCCCTCTCCCTTCGAAATTGGTCTTGTCCTCAAGGCCTGAATTTGCTGAGGGAAAAGGGCTCTGCTCTTGTCGGACCTGTGTGACATGGCTGGACCACAACTGTAGCTCTGGCATTGGAGGTGAAAATCCTGGTCGCACCCATGGTGGATCAGGTGGTAATAAGACTACTAAATCAGGAGGCCATGCAGTTGGTCTAGAAGAAGGGAACTGAAGCTTCGGTGTATCTGGGGGTCGCTGGAACTCCAAGAAGTAAATGGCAGCTACAGATCGGTGGCTGTGCATGGTCATCGTCTGTCGTCCTGGGTCGAAGACTAGATCAACTCGAATCGAGTCCTCCCAATTTGGAAGTAGACCCAATATAGCAGCAGGATACGGTGGAGAACAGTTGAGCTTGGAAATCTCTCTGCTTTGCTCCAAAGGGATCATCAAGGTCGTAGCTTCAACATCAATCCTCACGGTCAGAGTCGACAAAGTCATTCTGAAACTTCGAGTGGTGGATGGATGCTGGGCGATGCTCTTGGATCTGATCAGTTGGAAGATGGCAACCGAATAAGTAGGGTAGCTCCTTGAATAGCTCAGATTAGTTGGGGGATGCCTGATCAACTGAAGATGCATAGGGAACATTTGGATCTGATCTGGTGGAAGTCTGAAATCAAGCTTGATCAAGTCGGATTGGCTGAGCTTGATTGGACTTGGTGGTGGGCTTGGATCAGATCTGACTTGGCCGAATTTGGTTGAATCCAATTGGTCCTGACTTAGCTTGAACTGGTCTGGATCTGTGTTACGAGCAGTCTACTCGTGATCCTCTCGTAATGGGTCTCTACTGCTCCAATCGATCATAATCGGCCTGATCGGACTTGATTGAGTCCAATTGACTGATTTGGCTAGCTGGATCGGATCTGGCTGAGCCTGATTGGATGGGACTTGACTGGGTCAAGTCTGAAGTGATCTGGATCAGGTTGACCAGGTTCAATTGGGCTAAGTGGCTGGATTGGGCTGGATTGGACTGACTGGCTCGGCTGAATCAATTAGAGTTGGTTGAGCCAACTTGGTTGGGCTGAACCGGAGTTGATCCAAGAGCTTAGGTTCGCCGGAGTAGATCGCCGGCGTAGTGGCGGCGTCGGCGGTCGGGATAGTGGCAGGAAGCGTCGCCTGGAGGTGGGGAAGAGTTCCAACGGAGTGGATCTGGGATAGGGGTGGCGGATCGGCCGGATCTGGGGGAGACGGCGGTGAAGGTTGGGTCGGCCGGCGTCGGGGACGACGAGGGAGCTCGGCTGGGCCTGGGAAAGGTCGGAATCGGGTCTAGGGAGGCCGGGGAATGGTTTTAGGATGGTTTGGAGGTGGGATAGGGATCGGACAGGGGGTTGACGGCGGCGGCTGTGAAGTGGGGAACGGTGAGGAGGTCGCCGGAGACGTCGGTGGTGTTTGCCGGGGAAGACGCCGGAGTCATGGTGCCAAGGGGAAGAGGATGGCGGGTTTAGATGGCGACGGGGGTGGCCAGAGAGGGGAGAACGGAGGGAAGCTAGGGTTCCGGCACGGGAGGGAGACGATGAACAGTGGCTGGTGACGAGGAGAGAGAGTGATGACGTGGCGGTGGGGTCGCTGACGTGGCGGAGAGAGAAAGTGACGGGGAGAAAGAAGATGAAGGTGAAGGCGATGCCGGCTGCGGAGAAGATGACCGACGGGGAAGAAGGTGGATCTATGGTAGATATATGGTGGAAGCTATATTATCTCTACTCCTATGATAATTTATCAACTACTCCTAATAATTCATAACTCTTCATTCATCATCATTATTCATAACCTAATACAAACTACTAAGGTCCTTTTATAGAGACCTTGACAGAGTCCTAATCCACTAGAAAACCCCCTTGCTTGATTAGCAAGTAATAAGGTTTCTGACTCAACTCAACTTCCTAACTCAAAGGGACTCTTAATTAATTCCTAACAATCAACTAGGACTCAATAAAAGACTAATGATAAATACTAATTAAATACTCTAGTTTGAGCTAGGGAAGTCCAAGTCAAACTAGGAAAGAGGTTGAACCAGCTTGGTTCCTCTTCTGGGTTCGGGTCCAGTTGGTCGAGTCGGATCGACTCGTATCAATCTGGGCTTGATCGGATTTGGTTGGTGTAGCCAAATCTGGTTGAGCCTAGCTTGAATCTGTCCAAGTCTTGTAGGCTGGAGTCTGACTCGATCAATTGTGGAAGATTGACTCGGAGTCTGATCAGGTTCAGATGGTGGTGATTTGAGCTCATCTGATCTGATGGTTGAGATCTGTCCTGTGCTTGACGAAGCTTGGGAATGGGAACAGATCTGGTAGCTGAAAGAGGCCGGAACTCAATCGCTGGTGAGGGATGTTCGTCGGAGTGGAGAAAGATGGAGTTGGGGGCCTGTGGGTTTGTACATGGAATGTCTATGGGTGGAGAGGCTGGGTGGCTGTGAGGAGCTTCAAGAACGTCGGTGAGTTTTGAGCTTCCGCCAGGGTCAATGAGGAAGAAGGCATGGTGGGGAACGGTTGTGATGGGTTTGGGATAGGAGTTTCCCCGGCGTCCCGGCGAGCTCTTCCTCCTTCATCCTTCACCGCGAGATCTCCTCCATCCTCCACCTCCCATCCCAAAAGCCAGCTCCTCATCCCAAAGGCCCTACTCACCCCGAGAGCTCACGATGCCCCTCATTCCGCCGGCCTAGATCTGGAGTTTCCCCGGCGTCCCGGTGAGCTCTTCCTCCTTCATCCTTCACCGCGAGATCTCCTCCATCCTCCACCTCCCATCCCAAAAGCCAGCTCCTCATCCCAAAGGCCCTACTCACCCCGAGAGCTCACGATGCCCCTCATTCCGCCGGCCTAGATCTGGAGTTTCCCCGGTGTCCCGGCGAGCTCTTCCTCCTTCATCCTTCACCGCGAGATCTCCTCCATCCTCCACCTTCCGGGGCTGCGATCATTCGTTCCTCTCTGTCTTTCTTCTTCACTGGCGCTGCTGCTCCAGGAGATTTGAGCCTACTGCTTCTGATCCCAATACGAGTCCAGATCTGAGGAGAGTCATCCAGCTAAGGTATTCCTACCTGAACCCCATCTATTAATTTTTTCCACTCTCCATGTAACGATAGCTCCTGATTTATGTGTTGATTTATGTGTTGAGAAAGTAGAGGTTTTTGTACTTGGGAGATTAAGATCCTTGAGTTTTGGGTGTGGCATTGGGTTTTTTTCTCCTTCAATTTTCATACGGGCATTGCTACTTTCTACTCCCTTTTCGAATCATAAACAGGGATGTTTTAATTTTGTGTTCGGGAGTTTTGAAGCATTGATTCTGGGACTGGGGGTGCATTTGCTTTTTTTCTTTTTGTTTCTCTTGCTAGTTTCTTTTGTTGGTCGTCTGAGCATGGGTTTCTATACACTGAACATTGGAGATCTAGGTGTTTTTAGAATGAAATATGATTTTGATAATTTAAGAACCAAGGAATAGGATTTTGGGAAAGTCTTACGTGAGATTTTTTGGTGGCATTAAGTTTTTTAGGATCTTGGTAGACTCTTGGATCTGTGCAGAAGTAATGTGTTTACTTTTCCATTTTGAGAGCCTTGAACTTGATGTGCTATCAAGACTCTTTACAGCATTTATCACTTGCTATTTTCTCCAAGTGCTTTGCCAATTGCATGATCATATCACTTTGTAGCTAATTAATAAAAGAGCATCTTTGATGTAGAAATTCATCCATAATTGCGTGAAATTTCCACCTTATAACTCAATTGGGAGGAATGATCAGTTTCTTGGTCCTTTCAGACTTTTTATTTCCTTATTTTCCTTTATTTTTTCTTTGTTTTTTTCTTGTTTCTTGCTTTGTTTTTGCTTAGTGTTGAGTGTAATAAGGCTGGTAGTCGGTACAGTTGGACATGGGGACATAAGAAAGGAGGATGGTAAAAATAAGATAGAAGAGGGACTGCATGTGAATCCTAGATGTGTCAATGCTTCCAATCCTTACCATGTATGTGCTTCATATTGTTTTGAGAAAATGGCTGATATGGAAATACACAAACCAACCAAGAGAGGTTAACTGGATTTGCTTAATTTGGATTCACCCTGCTTTTTTCATACACCTTCATTGGTATGTTGTCGTTATTAATGTTAATTTTCAGCCCTTTTACTTCCTTTTGATATGATTGTGCCTTCATAAATTTCCACGGATTTGTTTAACCTGGTTTGCAAGGAAACAGGAAGTGAGACTATAATTTGTTATCTAATAAGCTTTAGTTCATCATGTTGCCTTCATAAATGTAATACATGCTATAGTAATCCAATTCCTAATTTTTATACTTGTTAACATAAGGATTGATACTCCATGCCTTGTAGATGGATGATATGTATGCTGAAGATCAACAAAGACATGCTATAGTAATCCAAACCATGGTCAGTTGCTATATGTTCATGGTTTGGATCTATGAGGCTTTAGAAAAGGAACGTACCCCTGCAATCGATAGAGGAGTAGAAAGGTCTAATTACATCGATCGATTGACCACGGATGAGGTGTGCCTTGAAATGGTTAGAATGAGAAGAGATCCTTTTTTGGGGTTGTGCAAGATATTGCAAGATAGGAAGCTTCTAACTGATACAAGTCACGACTGTAGAGGAGCAAATGTTGATGTTCCTACACATAATTGGACACAATGTGCGTAACAGGGTGATCAAAAACAACTTCATGAGATCTGGTGAGACGGTGTCGAGATATTTTAATAAAATCCTAGCTGCCATAGGAGCACTTCGGGATGATTATGTCAAGCCTCCACCACTTACAACGCAATCATACATAGCAAGTAGGCCAAAATATACCTATTTCAAGGTATGTAGCCATTTCACCTCTATAATAAGTCTTCATCTCAATGGCCCTTGGTGCATGATAATTTACAATGAATAGCGTATGAATATACTTCAGGATTGTGTCGAAGCAATAGATGGAACACATGTCCATGCTTCCATGCCTCCAAATATTGCACCTGCCTTTTATGGTAGGAAAGGCTAGCCAACGCAAAATGTCTTGGCAGCAGTGGATTTCGATTTGAAATTCAACTACGTTCTTGCTGGATGGGAGGGGTCTGCGCATGATGCCTTAGAACTTAATGACGCTCTTGAGAGGCCCAATGGGCTTACCGTCCCAGATGGTGAGTTGTTGGTTGAATCAAGTTGCTATTTACGATGTAATCAATTGCTTGAGTCTAATACATTCATAACGACATGAAAATTTTATTTGTGCGATGTGGGCTATTCGACGAGACCCGGTTTCATTGCTCCGTATCGTGGATTTCAATATCATTTACAAGATTTTAGTGGACGACAACTTTCTTTGCCGGAAGAACTCTTCAACTATGTCCACTCTTCAGCTCGAACCTCTATTGAGTGCGCGTTTGGAGCTCTCAAGAATCGGTTTAAGATTTTGACATCGAGACCTTTTTATCCATTCCCGACACAAGTAGATCTTGTACTGGCATGTTGTATTCTCCATAATTACATCATAAGCAATGGAGGAGATAGCGTGATACCGTCGGAGACCAATTGGGTACCTCCGGTTCATCCTCCACATAGGACACGAAGAGAGGAGAGAGCTGAGACATCGGAATGGCTAAGGAAGAGACATGCAATCACCCAAGAGATGTGGACTAATAGGGATAGATTATTATGACTGTGTGTTGTAATGGCATGTTGTATTGTGTCTTGTAATGGCATGCTGTATTGTGATTCTTATTGCGGCATCAAATAATAGTACTCTTTTGATTGATCTTAGTACTTTGTTATCTTTCAAATTTGCATCATTTGCTTCATTGTCTATGTTGTTTATGTATATTGTTATTTTTCTTCTAAATTTATCTTCACTTATATCAAGGAATGGAGCTTGATGCAACGGATGAGAGTAATAGCAGGAAAGAGAAACGAAAGAAGGTAGTGAATCAAGTACGATGGGATGATAGAGATGAATTTTTCTTAGAGAAGTTGGCTGAATTGACCGTCGAGCATGGTAAACTGAATACTACCGCTCTTAAGGCAGCAGCTACTGTCATGACGGAGAAATGGCAACAGGTTATCACAGTTGATAACATCAATAATCACTTGCGAAAATTCAAGAAAATGTGGAGA
Organism: Narthecium ossifragum; assembly: GCA_963920575.1. Taxonomy (NCBI): domain Eukaryota; kingdom Viridiplantae; phylum Streptophyta; class Magnoliopsida; order Dioscoreales; family Nartheciaceae; genus Narthecium; species Narthecium ossifragum. The sequence continues at coordinate 19,452,164 of OY986974.1, forward strand.
CGGATTACAAAGATCAAGGCGTTAAGTGGGATTGAATTTGATCACGACACGAAGGTGATTATCATGGGCGTAGATGAGGCTGCAACATGGATAGCAGTAAGGAACATGAAAGTCATTAACAATGCTAATTGATTCATCTTAATCTATTTATTCTAAACGACTTATTATATTTCAGGCCAACCCCGACGATGTCGTCTTTATTAACAAACCTATTGTTGGATACGATCACATGGCGACCATTTTGGGTAGCAACCAAGCGCAAGGATTGTTTGCACGATCCTTCGCAGATCCATTGGCTGCATCTCAAGAGGATAGTAGCAATGCTTGTCGCATGGATACGTCCCAAACTCCCTCGATGCCCCTTGATGCCCATAATGATGATCTCGACACTGAAGCCACGGATGATCAAACTTCTGTTCAGCATCCCTCGATGACACCTACTAATACTAAGAGGGGGAAGAGCAATCGGGGAAAGAGTGCATTGAATATGGACGAGAAGTTTGATATGATGTTCTCGAAACTGGATACCATGAATGAAACTATGAAGGCTTCAAGGCTACGAGAGATCAACAAGGAATTATTTTCGGAGGTAACTGGTATGGTTCAACATGGTTACGGGGAGCAAGATCTCGTAGACGCTTATGATCATCTCATGGGGAATGATACGGAAGCTAGATCTTTTCTAGGGAAGAGCGAGCTCTATCGCAAAATATGGATGGACAAATTCCTAGCTAGTGCAAGAGGAGGTCCTAGTAATTAGTCTCATCTGGGTTAAGTGCTTTTCAGAAAGCTTGTTGGAGTTGTAATTTGGAAAATTTAACTTCTATGCTTGTGGGAAAGTATGTTTTGTTTGTAGTGTAGCTACAGGGAATGGTGTTTATTTTGGCATCCCTTTATGAAACAATATTTATGTTTCTTGTCCCTAAATATGTTTGTTTTGTTTGTGTTAGATTCGTGATTGATAGATAATGGTGGTTAGTGGTGTAGTTTGAAAGTTAGAAATACTTTATAACTTAGCTAGGAGGAGTTGGGGGGTTGAGATCTCTCATACCCTGCAAACATTAGCTAAACCGTAGGAGTGTATCTTTAATGCTTGTTTGACTAACAGTCAGAAATACTTTATTTGTCCATCTCCACTATACACATCTCCAACAGAAGAATACAGAAACCTAGGAGGAGTTGGGGGGTTGAGATCTCTCATTATCCACTATACACATCTCCAACAGGTTTTGGAGACTTGTTTGTAACATTTGGAATCCAATGAGATGGCAACAAAATATACTACCTTGTGGCGCAGTGACTTTCCTGCAATATTTATGTTTTTGTTGGTTGCTTGTCATGAATTTTGTGCATATATTGTGGTTAGTTTGAAACACATGCTTCTAGTTAGAATTCTCAAAATCCAATAAGCACTCATGTGTGGCTTAATTGCTTAGAAGGCTTTAGTCATGAACTATTTAGTTTGCCTATGTTTCTTATTTATTGCAGTCTGCATTCTGTGTAAGAAATAAGATGATGTATCCACTGTCAACATTAATTCGGCTCTCAACATAAAAATCAACTGGAGCAGTATGAGCATAGAATCTTGTATAATATTCTCATCAGAAATTACTTCTTGATTATTACTCAAGATTTTCTCAGCTGCTTATAGAGCTATGTGTGCCGATGCCGATGTCTTTTTTATGCATTGAACACTATGCTATGAATCCTAAATTGTTTTTTTATTTCTACTATCTCCTTCAAACTTCTGATTCTTACTTGTACGGTACTATTTGATGCATAGGTATGGCTCCCTCCTACGTAGTATTTAGAGGGCGAAGACAAGGCATTTATCAAACTTGGGGAGAATGTCATGCACAAGTTTCGGGATTCTCTAGGGCTTGTTATAAAAAGTACATGTCAATGGAGGATGCGGAGGAAGCCTACTTTGAATATTTAAAATATGAAGACAAGAAATGTTTTGTTGTAAAAAATGAAGATCCGAAAGTTACAGAGAAAGGCAATGATGCTTTATTGTGTTGTCTTCTTGTCTTTTGTGTTTCACGTGTTGTTGTTATCATTGGGTTACTCTTGTTTATCATTTATGATAAGGACTAATGTACAACGCATGTACTGCTTATAAAGTTTGTAATCTTTAACTAATTACTACTTTATAAGACTTAGAATGTCAATTTTATTCCTTGATAGAAATTGTGTATTTTGTTGTTTAAGTCTTATAATGTAATTGCACTAAAAAATAAATTGTGCAGGTTCCGTGTATTGAATTAATAGAGGAGACTCTGTCGAAATTATCTTAGGAATTTATGGATTAAATTATTCGTTGTGGTTGTTTTCAATAGGTTAGTTGGCGCACGTTCCGGTCCGGATGGGTTTTCTGGGTCGGGGCGTGACAAATATGCTATCAAAATTCATTCGATTCCAATTCAGATATTTATGAACCAAACACTAGGATCCACGGAATTGGCATATTCAGCTCATTCACACCAGACAAACCAAACGCCAGAATCAGCAGATTCAGCTCATTCCATACAGACCAACCAAACAACAGAACTAGAATCCACAGAATCACCAGATTCAGCTCATTCCTCATTCATCTCATTCAGCTCATTCGTCAGATTCCGAGTTTCCAAACGGGCCCAATGGGGATGGTAAAGGAAGGGATGTGGTATTGCATGGAGAAAGAGGGTGGCCTTGGTTGGTGACGGGAGTTGTCGAAGAGAAATAGGGAGACTTGCTGGTGGTGGGATGGTAGGGTTTGGATGAAGGGAAGGAGGAAGGAGATGATGGCAGGATGTTGACTGGGCGGGGATGTGGTGTGGTTGGGTAAGGGGGCAACGGTTGTTGTTAATGGGTTGGGTCATGGGGCAGCTCGTGGGTAGGTGGAGTATGAGGAGTCCTAATCCAAGTAGAGCTGGGTTTAGGTTCTACAATCCAAGTTGCAGCTAGAATGGGATTTTGATTGGAAATCTGAACTCCCATAGGTCTTGACTGATTTGGAGGAGAATATCGTTGGATCATTGCTTCCCACTGTTCTTTTGAAGGGTAAGGTAGAGGGATCCAACATTGCACGGCTTCCTTCCATTGTTCAACTGTAGGGTAAGCCGTACTCCAAGTTTGACTAGGATTCCTAGTTGGAGTAGGATTTGTAATCCTAGTTCCAGTAGGATTTTGAGTCCAAGTTGTACTCTGAGCTACACTCAGATTCCTAGTTGGAATAGGATTTTTAATCCTAGTTCCAGTAGGAGTTGGAGTCCAAGTTGTACTCAAATACCCGTTGGTGTTTCCAGGTTTGGGTTGGTTGTAGGGTGGAGGTAATGGCTGATAAAGAGGTGATGATTTGTAGGGAGGGATAGGGGGCTCAAGGTTTGGATAATGATAGTGTTGGGAAAGAATTGGCTTGTAGGCTGCATAGGGTGGAGGTTGGTTAAGGTTAGGGTTCTGTAGGGATGATGATGGAGGTAAGGGATGATGATGTGGAAGAGGGGTTTGACCAGCTATCTGAGTAGATCTGGTTGGATGAATAGTGGTTTGAGTAGGGATTGAGCCGTCCGATGTATAACTAGGGTTTTGGCCGTGTACTCTTCCAGCCATCAGAGCAGCTTCTAGAAGGCGTTGGGCGACACAGTCGGCGGAACGGAGCTCTGATACCAAGTTGATACGATGCACCTTCTCTAGGGCTTTCGTATCTGTCTCTTGCCTAGTCTCGGCTCCTCCTTAGCCAAAGCTATGGCTAGGTCGAGATATACCTTTAGGGTTTTAGGAGAAGCACCCTAGGTATTCGATAAGGAAGGCTGAAAATCGGAGGAGAGAGACGGATGAGGAAGAGGATTACCTCGCAGCTTCCTCAATGGTTGGCCGGCTACCCTTGGGGGATCCAAGCCTTGGAGAATGTGGATGGTGGCTGGTAGTGGTGATGATGGTGGCGGAGAGGAGCACGGTAGCCAAGGGGGACGTCGGGGACTTGGGGTTGGACGGCGGGATGGCAGCGGATGATAGCTGATGGCGGCGATGGATAGTGGCCCGCTGGTGGAGAGATAATCCGGCAGTAGAGAGATGAAGGTGGCTGGTGGATTTCTGTGGAAACTAGGGTTACATCTACTCCTATATTACTTCTACTCCTAGGATTTATCTCTACTAAATAATAACTCTATTAAATTCGTCCATGCATAAAAACCCTAATACAAGCTATAGAGGTCCTTTTATAGAGGCCTCAAGAGAGTTCTACTCCAACCTGAATACCTTCTTGCTTGAACAACGAATAAACAGACTCTTACTAATTCAACTCAAACTGACTCCTAATAACCAGGAATGAACTAGGTAAGCAAGTAACTTGACTCAACCAAAACTATGACTCAATAGAAACTAGGTAAGCACAAACTGGACTCAAACTAGTAAATCAACTAGGAAAGCAATTAAAACTCAATTAAGGAAATAACCATCTAAGGCCGGCTTGGCTATGCCACCTCATTGGTCAGGGTGCATCATGCTTGAGCTTGGGCTTGGGCTTGGAACCGGTTCAGCTCTGATTTGGCCCTAAGGCTGGCTTGGCTCAACCTGCTCTAAAGGAACCTGGTTGCAGCTAGTTCCTTGGCGTGGGCCTTCCCAAGCAAGAACGTGGGTCCCTTTTTGGGATGGCTCAGTTCGACCTAGTATCAGAGAGAGAGGGACCAGAAGAGAATAAGAGAAAAATGAGAGCTTCTCTTCACTTCAATTCACTCACCCCGTTTCATCCAATGCCTATTAATAGGTAAATCTCATACAACCAGACAAATGGCCAGACATGCATGGGTAAAAATTTCAACCCTCATAAATGAGGGTTAGGTAATGGTCATTCATGTATGACCATGTATAATAACACATGATTCACAACATGTGTGAACTTGTTCGTAGTATTATTCAATAATTCCATATCGTTGGTTGTTCACAAAAATTTCTGCTTAGCATATATTCTCTAATTGGATGGTTGATGTGTTGCGAACGTGTCGTTAAAACATAGCAAACCTCAATCAAAATATAATCTTTATCTATCACTATCCGACAGGGTATATTAGTGGTGAAGTTTAGAGTAGATCCACAGGGAAAACGTTGGAAACTGAAATCAATTCTCAAAACCCTAAAATTAAGGAAAAGAATCAAAGATAGAGCAAGGTTATCTAAACTAATAAAGAAAAGAAATAAAATGTTGATCAATTTGAATCAATGGATAAGTGATTTAGGAATTACTCAATCCGCCCTAGTTTCACCTTCAATCTTCTCTAGTTATCCTCTTGTTTCCTTCTCTAAATATTATGGATCATATGGCAACAAGCTCAAATGAATCCCTAAAAAAAAGTTAATGTTCTCAACGGCATAACCTATCTTTGCTTGGCATAGATTATCTCAAAGGCAAACCAATAACTTAATGAAAACCATATCATAAATCTCTACAATCAATCACAGAAGTCATGTTGGACTAAAAGTACGTCAAGGAAACTTTGTTTCTTCAACTCTATTAACAATAAAACCGTATTTATGAGATCATGCATCGAGAAGTTCACAAGAATCAAACTAAAGAAAGACCAAAACTACACTAGGGTTTCATGAGATTCCAAAATACAAGTTAGCCACTCATCTTATGGATGAAAGCCATCGGGTTAGAATAGGAAACTGTCACCATCCGTATCCTCACCGTCTTCTCTTTCATTCTCCAAAACTTGTCAAAAAGATGAGAAATTCGGATTAAATAACCCTATTGATAGGAGAACTCCCAAAATTAGAGTTTGAGTTGAGTTGACTTCAATTACAACTCTGATTTCCTGAATTAATTCTGGCAATCTTACTCCGAGCACAACTAGGCCCAATCAGTTTGGAATATGAAACCTTGTCCAACACAAAAGTTATAGATTAGGAAGTCCTCTGTCACATCCAGAAGATTTCATAATATTTGGACTTGTCTGAAATATTTAATGACTATTCATATGAATGTCGACGGACTAGTTGAGTTGACTTCAATTACAACTCGGATTTTTTGAATTAATTCTTGTAGTCTTTCTCTTAGCGCAAATGGGCCCAATCAGTTCGGAATATGAAACCTTGTCCAACACAAAAGTTGTATATTAGGAAGTCCTCTGTCATATTCCAAATATTTCATAATATTTGGATTTATCTGAAATATTTACTGAATATTCTTATGGGCCCAATCAGTTCAAAATATGAACGTTGACGGACCAGTTTTCAAGCAGCTATATATCTTTATCTTGTTCAAAACTGGTATCAATCCATCAGGATTCTCGAAAATTGTCCAATATGAAAGTTGTAGCTCTTGAAGACTTTTATCATGTACTAAATTTCCAGAATATTTGGACTTATACAGAATTTCTTATAAGTATTCTCCTGACATGCGATGAAATAGTCTTTTTCACATAAATCCCTATTTTTAACTGAATGTTTTGTACAAGCTATTAAATACAACAACTTTAGGCCTAACAAAGGTAAATTAAAGAGTTTAATTACGAATATTTAGTGACTCATCAATGGTTTCATCTGATTTGTGAGGTTGTAGTTGTAAGGATGGATGTTTTCTTCTGTAAAATGAATTACTCGGAGTCTATCATGGTGTTCGTCCGAAGAACTAACATGGGTGGGTCACTGGGCCTTAATGCAAAACCATCCATGCTGGACCCCCATTCGAGCCCAGTCGCGCGCTGAGCCCAGGCCTGATGTCAATCCGGACACTTGGGACTAAGTGAAAGATATGAGAGAAGAAGTGGCTCTAGCCAAAATTCAATAAACCACCGTATTACGAGCGGTCTACTCGTGATCCTCTCGTAATGGGTCTCTACTGCTCCAATCGATCAGAATCGCCCTGATCGGGCCTGATTGAGTCCAATTGGCTAAATCTGGATCGAATCTAGCTCAAGATCTGGGTCAGATTGGGGTAGGACTTGGCTGGGTCAAGTCTAGATTGGTTGATTGGCTCTTGGAATTGAATCTGGCTCGGATTGGGCTAAGTGGCTTGGCTGAAACGGTTAGGAGTGGGTTAAGTGGCTGAACCTAATTTGATTGGGCTGAACCAGCCTGGATCCGACGGCTGAGGATCGCCGGAGTGGATCGCCGGCGTAGGAGCAGCGGTGGCAGTCGGGATACTTCCAGGAAGGGTCGCCTGGAGGTGGGGATGAGATCTACCGGCTCGGATCGGTCGAGAGATGGCTAGATCGGCGGGATCTAGTGGTCGACGGCGGCGGGTTTGGGTTTACCGGCGTCGGAGACGACGGCGAGGGCTCTGGGGACGTCGGGAAGGGTCGTGGATGGTAGGAATGGAGTTAGGGACGATCAACGAGGGATTTAGGATGGTTTGGAGGTGAGGTTGGGGATGGATGTGGGTTGACGGCGGTGAGGACGAAGGTCGATTTGCCGGGGAAGGCGCTGGAGAGGACGGAGGAGGCGGAGGAGCGGCTTGGCGAGGTCGTGGGATCTTGGGGAAGTGGTTGGTGACCTTGGTTGGCGACGGGGGTGGCCGGAAAGGCTGGACGGAGGTGTACAGCGGTGAAGCTTAGCTAGGGTTTCGGGATAGAGAGGAGGAAGAAGGAGGTGACGTGGCAGGTGACTAGGTGTGGGGTCGCTGACGTGGCGGAGAGAGAAAGTCCATGGAGAGAGAAATTCCGGTGGAGGCGGTGTCGGCTGCGGAGAAGATGATCGACAAGGAAGAAGGTGGATCTATGGTAGATATCTGGTGGAAGCTATATTATCTCTACTCCTATGGTATTCTACTCCTATGATAATTTATCAACTATTCTTAATAATTCATCTCATGCATTCTCTAATACAAACTAATGAGGTCCTTTTATAGAGACCTTGACATAGTCCTAATCCAACAAGAAAACCCCCTTGCTTAATTAGCAAGTA
>OY986974.1:19460247-19505247 GCA_963920575.1 Narthecium ossifragum
GTGTCAAAGTACAATACTGGAGGGCACCAGCAAGTTAGCGATATTTGCTTACATCGTCAAGCGGATCACCATTAGTAATGGACAGCTTCGAACCCGAGACACATGGAGCGGGATAAAGCTTGGCACCGCCCATGCGAGTACGATGAAGAATATCCAAGATGTACTTAGATTGCCGGAGGTGGAGGCCAGAATCATCATGAGTAGCCAATTGCTTAATAGGCCAACCAAAGTGCACGACCACAGCCAAGACCACCCGTACAGTTGCCGGTTTAATGACAAGACTAAAAGTCTCTTGAAAATCTATACCATCAATTTGCTCAAATCCCTTTGCGACTAAGCGAGCCTTGTAGCGATCAATTGTATCATCTGGCTTCTGTTTAATTTTGTAGACCCATTTTGTTTTGATCACATTGTGATCTTGTGGGCGAGGTACCAAAGTCCAGGTATTATTAGCAATCAAAGCATCATATTCAGCTTGCATAGCATCTATCCATTCCGGAAAACCAGCAGCTTGAGAGTAACAAGTGGGTTCTTTAACATTAATAACACTAGAAAGAGCTCGCAAGGGGTGCTTAGTGGCATAAAAAAGTTGATGATATGGAAATGTCTTTGGGCGAAGGGAGCCAATAAGGGATCGAGTAATCATGCGAGTGGGTTGTGGTGCAAGTGGAGATGAGGGCTGGGTTGTAGCTGTAGTTTGTATAGTATGTTAGCTTGTAGGTGAAATAGGTTGAGGACTAGATGGGATAAGTTGAGGACTAGGTTGGATAGCATGTGACAAAGGAACATGGTATGGATGCACCCATGCTGGACGAAGATGATTCGGAATGCCAAATCCGAGCCAGGAACAAGTTTTCGTCAAATAGCACATTCCTTGAGATATAGGTTTTTCCAGACATGGGATCAAAGCACCTATAGCCATGATGATTAGGGGAATAACCCAAAAATATGCATTGCTTACTACGAAAGGCAAGCTTATTTGGTGAATAAGATCTAGGGGTGGTAATTCGGGTTCACGGGTCGGGTTCGGGTCAGGTCATACACTGACCCGTTTAACAAAAGACCAAACCCAAACCCAACCCGTTTATTAAACGGGTCAACCCGACCCGACCCGTCTAACCCGTTTATTAAACGGGTTGGGTTGGGTTCAGGTTGACCCGCCACGGCCAACGAGGGAGACGCGGCGTGAGCGATGCCGGTGGCCAGATCTGGCTGGCAAACAGCCGGATCTGGCCGGATTTGGCAGGGAAACGGCTGGAACTGGCCGGATCAGGCCAGATCTGAGGCGAATCTAGCCGGATCTGCCCTGATCTAAGGCGGATCTAGCCAGATCTGACCGGATATGAGGCTCGCGGAGGTCGAGGATGGCAACGCCGCGACGGGAAGGAGTGGGGGGCGGAGCCGCGGAGGCCGTGGAGGTCCTGGAGGTCGGTGGCGGTCGTGGGCGACCTCGGGCTCGGGGAGGTCGAGGACGGCGGCCGGGGAGGTCGTGGAGGTCCTGGAGCCTGGAGGTCGTGGCTGTCGCGGAAGCCGAGTAGGTCCTGGAGGTCGTGGTTGAGGCGACCTCGGCTCGGGGAGGTCGAGGACGGCGGCCGGGGAGGTCGTGGAGGTCCTGGAGCCTGGAGGTCGTGGCTGTCGCGGAGGCCGGGGAGGTCCTGGAGGTCGTGGCTGAGGCGACCTCGGCTCGGGCTCGGGGAGGGTAGCAGAGAGGCAGGGAGGAGGAGAGGGGTGAGAACGTGAGAGGAGTGGAGGGAGAGGGAGAGGAGGAGAGCTGGTTAGGCGGAGTAGTGGAGAGGGTGAGAGGTGAGAGCCTGAGAGGAGTGGAGTGTGGAGGATAGAGTAACCGGGTAAGGGTAGGATAAACGGGTTAACTGGTTGACCCGCAGGTTAGGCGGGTCAACCCGACCCGACCCGTTTATTCGCGGGTCATAAACGGGTCGACCCGTTTATGACCCGAACCCGTTTATATCAAACCCGAACCCGTTTATTTCGGGTCGGGTCAGGTCGGGTTCACGGGTCACGACCCGAATTGCCACCCCTAATAAGATCGTAGCAAGGGATAACAAGCCGAGCCAAATGTACGGAAAAACTTGTGATTAGGATCAACTTTAAAGAGCTTAGTATAAGGTGAGACATTAGCAAACAATGGAGTAGGAGTACGATTCATAAGAAAAATTGCAATCATGAAAGCATCAACCCAGTATGTAGGTGGTAAATGTAACTGAGCAACGCCATTTTGCTGAGAGGTATGAGGGCAAGAAATGCGCTGAAAAATACCATGAGTATGAAGAAATTGTTGGAATTGATTAGAAGTGAACTCGTACAATTACTAACCGTACAAGAGAATAGATTTTCAACGAGAGTTTTAAAATGAACGAAACATGAAAAAACATTGGATTTATTTGTTAGTGGGTACAACCAAGTGAAACGAGAAAAATCATCAATAAATAAAACATAATATCGATAACCATTAGTTGAAGTTACAGGTGATACCCAAACATTAGAATGAACTAATTCTAAAGGAGAAAAAGAAACATGATCAGAATCACCAAATGATAATTGTTTGGCCTTTCCCAATTGACATGACTCACAAACATGATCAATACTTAAGGAACCAACAACAGGTAATTGGAAAGATTGGACAACGCTCTTGGTGACATGAGAAGAAGGATGACCTAGTCTTGCATGTCAAATACCAAGAGACGCCATGACACCTAAGAAACCAACAGAGCCATGACACTTATTTAATGACTGCTTGTTCACATGGATCGGATAAAGACCTCCTTCACTCCTGTCGGCCAGTAGGGTGCTCCCCGTGAGCTTGTCCTTAATAAAAAAATGTGGTGTCAGTCAAAAGGAAATAACAAGAATTGTCAAGACAAAACTTATTAATGGAAAGTAAATTGGTGCAACCAGTAGGACAATGGAGGACACGTTTAAGATGTAATTGAGATTGAGGAGTAAATAAGGAGACCGAACAAGTGTTATTAATATTAAGCCCGACACCGTTACCAACAGCTACGGTTACAGTATCATTCCCATGGTACGGCTCAGTGACAGTAAGGGTCGAGAGATCAGGAGTAACATGATGATTCGCTCCACTGTCAGCATACCATGTCGAGTCGCCATGAAGAGCATTAGATTGCGCAACCATGGCAGCAAGCTGTTGTGGAGGGTGGCTGATAAGTCACAAAATATATATAATTCACCCATTCAACTGGACTTTGTTAGCTCTCAAGCAATGCATTTTTAATAGCTTTTCATATGGTTTCAGGTACAAGAGCTTACAAAGAGAGTTGCATTGATTTCAAGCCAAAAAGACATCAATTATACAGATTCAACATTATTTGGATCGATCCAGACAATTTGGATCGATCCAGGGATGTTTTGGATCGATCCCAAAGATATTTGGATCGATCTAGACCCTTTTCCAGAGAGCCAGACTTTCTGGTACATATTGGATCGATCCGAATCCTTAATGGATCGATCCATATTTCTTTCTCTAAAGAGCGGGGTACAAATTGGATCGATCCGAATCCTTAATGGATCGATCCATATTTCTTTCCCAGAGAGCTATAATTCTCTGGTACATGTTGGATCGATCCAGATCTGTACTGGATCGATCCCTATTTCTTTTCCAGAGAGCCATGATTCTCAGGTACATAATGGATCGATCCATAGACCCTTTCCAGAGAACTTGATTTTCTGCAACATCTTGGATCGATCCAGGCCCATTTTGGATCGATCTAAGTTGTTAGAAACCCAGATTTTGACATCTTGGATCGATCCAAACCTATTTCGGATCGATCCAAAGGTCGCTGACGGGTAAAAATGGACGGTTCTGATCTGATCTGCGGGTCCACGACTTAGAACCTATAAATAGGGGCTTTGGCCCTGTTTTGAGGATCTTTTCTCTCTTCTTTTCCCTCTCTTTCCAACCTTCTTCCTCCCTCTATACTCTTGAGATTTCTCCTCCCATTCCCAAGGATTTAGGGCTCAAAAGGTGGAGGTCAATGGAGAAGATGGGTGAAGCCTCTCCTCCCATGGATCTTCCAACCAAGATGAGTAGTTAAACTCCTCATCCTTGGGAATTCTATGATGTCTTAGGTGTTTCTTTTAGATTTCTCTTGTAATCTTTGATGTAATAACGTTTGTGAGATGGAATCTTTGTATGAATTCGGATTCAATTCCCTATTTCTTCAATAAAGTCTGCTCTTGAATGTTTGGAGTATCTATGTTTGCATTTAATTGCTCGAGCATTAGGTGCATGCTAGGTATTTGATGAAATCCCTCAAAGAGTAGGTCATGCTAGAACCATGGCCAACTCTTGACCTTAGGATAAGATCTTGAGGTGCTAGAACCACCCCAAGCCAAAGCTATCCTACTTACCATTCTTGACTTAGATGGAGGATTGGATTGAGGTATTAAACCCACCTCAATCCAAAATCTTAGTCATACAAAGCCTTGATCTCTTGCCAACAATAGGACCTTAAGCCGGCAATTGTTGAGCTATGATCGGATTAAAGCCTCGATCATGGACATTCACCTTGTAATTCACGCGATGAGATGATCCTAACCCGACGTCTCATTAGCGGCGAGCGATACTAATCCTACGCTCGTCGATCCCCAATTTCGACCATCTCATTTAGATGTTATTCATCTTAATTCATAGAGAAAATATTTAGACCCTAATTCGGATTGAAATTCCCTAGGACTTCTTTCTTGATAAATCTCTTAGCGTTAATTGTTTCTAGAATACTTTAGTTTAAACAACTTTAAAATCAATCAAATTGTTTCCAACTATTGTAGAGATTACATCGCATCTATTAATTCGACCATCCAATTCTCCGAGGACTCGACCCGTACTCCCATTAGCTACGTTGTAGTTAAGTAGTAGTTCGGTAAATTTGCTTTGTCCGCCTTTGATATAATTAATGACACATTTCAAGGTGAGTCAAAAATGACGCCGTTGCCGGGGAATTAGATTAGTTGAATTACTCAATCGATATAACTCTTTACAATTAGATTGTTTTTTATTTCTCATATTACAAAATAACAAAAAGAATTTTTCTTACATAGCTATTTCTTTGCATTGGTAGGTGAAACTTCCGAGCGGTGAAGCAAATCATCTACGGATCTAGACCAAAGATTTCTTGGACCAGCCCACTGTAAAGTATCTCTAATTTTGTGTTGTCTCTTGTGAATGAATGAAAGTGATCCTGAATTAGATATCACTTTACAAGCATACTTAGATTCTAGGACATCTTTGCGTATACAAAAGTCCATAGCTATGGAAAACAGACATCATCCTAACGGGGATAGTGTCAACCAAGATACCATTAATGGAGATCGTAGGAGTATGAAGGACTATTATGTTCCTTCTAATTTTGCTCCTATGTCGGGCATACAACAACCAATTATACATGCTGCCCATTATGAGTTTAAACCCCAATTTCTTCAATACCTTCCAAATTTTCATGGTTTACTTAATGAAGACCCTTATACTCATCTTGAAGAATTCTTTGAAAAGAGTTCTACGGTTAAGATTCCCAATTTACCCGAAGATGCTATGAAATTAAAATTGTTTCCATTCACTTTGAAAGGTAAAGCCAAGTATTGGCTTGGATCTTTAGAACCTCAAACAATTACTACATGGGAGCAATTACAAAGTGCTTTTTTAGAGAAATTTTACCCTATAGCCAAGACTCATGCCATGAGAACTCAAATAGCTACATTTCATCAATTAGATGACGAACCATTCCATGATGCTTGGGATCGGTTTAGGGAACTTCTAAGGAAATGTCCTCATCACCAAATTCCAAAATGGTCTCTTGTAGACTATTTTTATAATGGCATTAAATTACGCCACCAACAAGATGTTGATACAGCTTGTGGTGGGGTATTCATGACCAATCCTTATGAGGATTCTTGGGTGTTATTTGGTAAATTGCCTATAAATTCACAAAATCATGCATTTACATCTAGGAATGTCATAGAAAATAATACGAAAGAACAATCTCATCATAGGGGAGTCCTAGAACTATCCGATGCTACATGAGTAGCACAACAAATTGATGCATTAAATAAGAAATTTGATCAAGTCCTTGCTTATTCTTTGAATCAAATTCCTAATATTTCTTCATCACCAAATTACTTGCCACCTACTCCTTCATCGAATTATAATCTTCCTCCGTCTTCGGGAGAGTTGTGTTTTCTTTGTTCAACTCCGGGTCATAATGTGACCGATTGTCACTTAGCCAATGATTACCCCGAACTTGTACAAGAACACATTAATGCAATATATGGACAATCTAAGCCTAATTATAATCCATACTCCAACACATATAATCCTGGACTTAGAGATCATCCTAACTTTTCATGGAGGAACCCCGGACAACCAATGCCACCATATAATCCGAGACCTCCATCAATAAATAATCAAAATTCAAATTATTCTCAAAGTCCATATTTTCCTCCAACATCTCAACATCAAACTCCTTATCAACCATCTCAACCATATCCTCCACCTCATGCACCAAATTATATGCAAGCATCTTATCAATCTCAAGCTCCTTATCAACCACAACCACCTACATATCAAGCTCCTCCACAAGCGACACAAGCACCTAAATGTGATACTTCTCTTGAAGAAAAACTCCTTAAAGCATTGGATTCTTTTGAATCAAGTACCCAATTATTGCATTCTCATTCTCAATCGATTTCTAAACTTGAAATGCAAATGGGTCAAATTGCTAACACTTTGCAAGGAGGGAGGAAGGTCGACTCCCAAGTCAACCGGTCATGAACCCTAAAGGACAACATTTTGTTGAGTCCACCCATGAAGAGGTATGAGCGGTAACCTCTCTTAGAAGTGGAAAAACTTATACAAATGTTGAAATGTCGAAAGAAGTAGAACATGAACATGCATCTCCATCTTCACATATTGTTCATGATTCTCATGCATCTTACAAGCCATCATCAAGCCATGATTTAACATCACAACCGATTGACTCTAAACCATTAGAAAATAACCCACCTATTAGTACGTATATTCCGAAAGCTCCATTTCCATCGGCTCTTAGTAATCCTTCTTCACCTCCTTTCAAGAATCAAAAGCTAGAAGACATGATGAAAATCTTTAAGAGAGTCCAAATTAATCTTCCTTTACTTGATGCTATTAAACAAATACCATCATATGCTAAATTTCTTAAAGAGCTTTGCATGCATAAACGTCAAACTCGGTCTCATGTGTCAAAGAAAATTCTTTTAACTGAACAAGTGAGTTCAATTCTTAAGCTCGAGACTCCTCCTAAACTCAAAGACCCCGGAACACCAACTATTTCATGCATTATAGGGGATAAATTGATTGAGAATGCATTACTTGATTTAGGAGCAAGTGTAAACCTTTTACCCTACTCTCTATATTGTGAATATGGGATTGGGGAACTACAACCAACGGCAATGACACTTCAACTTGCCGATAGGTCAATAAAAAAACCTAGGGGTATAGTTGAAGATGTGTTGGTTAAGGTTGAGCAAGCAGTTTTTCCAGTGGATTTTGTTGTTCTTGACATGGAACCCAGAATGAAACTTAAAAAGAATGTGCCAATTATTTTAGGTCGTCCATTCTTAGCAACTGCCAATGCTTTGATTAATTGTAGGAGTGGAGTGATGACTGTTACTTTTGGTAATATGGAAATGTGATTGAATATATTCCATACATCTAAGTTTCCATTTGATAACAATGATTGTTTCATGATTGATAAGATTGATGAGATCAATGAGTTTGGGAGTGACGCATGTGATATTGCTTTGTCGGTTTATGAGGCGTTTTATGAAGTAATGCCTAACCTTGATGAAGATGCATGTGATATTGCTTTACCGGTTTATGAAGCGTTTTATGAGGATAGGTTTAACCTTGATGATGCATGTGATATCGCTTTACCGGTTTATCAAACTTTTTATGAGGACGGGTTGAACCTTGATAATGAGGTATGCTATATTGATTTGCTGGTTTATGAAGTCTTTCATGACAATACTCCGAATCTTGATGAAATTTTATGTGAAAATAGTGTGTCGATTTTTGATGCCTTGCATGGGGAATATGATTAGTATGGGATGTGTTTTGATATTTTTACGGCCTCGGATGCTTGTAAAGGGTTGGATGAGATTTTACCCGTTCTAGATGAGCACAATAAGCTAGACAATATTGGTGTGATCCCATGGCGGAGACATCCATGGGAGTTCTCATCCACTATAATTGTCATTCCAACATCGCACAATACAATGTCATTTTCAATTTTGGATCTCAAGCCATTTTCTTTGATTTTGCATAAACTCTTCAGACCAAATAATATGTTTGATCGAGATTTTGTCTTATCTCAGACCAAAATTGGTAAAACAATACAATGGTGTGTTTTAATGGAAACGTTGTATGACAATTGGCATGTGAGTAAAGCCATACGGAGATGGCTTATTTCGAGAATTTGTCGATGTTATTATATGACATATGTGTGTATTGAGTCTAGCTAAAGACGTTAAATTAAGCGCTTGTTGGGAGGCAACCCAACTTTTATTACTTGCATGATTGCTTGTTGTTGTCATATTTCACTTTTCTTTGTATGCTTGATTGTTTGTTCTTGTTTTATAGTGGTTTCAATTCGGTAAATTTCATGGTTGTTTGAGTAAAAATTGAATACATGTGTGATCTTGAGTCAATGCATTTGTGAGTTATAATTGTGATTGTAATGGTCTATTATTCATGGATGATTGAGAAGTGGAGTGAAATAGAAGTTAAAATTCATTTTGGAGTGAAATCTTGTATTTTTTTTAATAATACAATTTTTAGGATGCTTTAAAATTCGTGCTCCAGGGTGGATCGATCCATAATTACTGGATCGATCCACAAACACATGTTGGATCGATCCAAGTCCTTAATGGATCGATCCAAAATGGTCTTCCAGGGCATGCTCTTTGTCATCGTTTGGATCAATCCAAGTCTATTTTGGATCGATCCCGATTTATCTTTCAGTGAGCACATTACTTGGTGGAACGATTTGGATCGATCCCCAATATACGGGATCGATCCGGAACCATGTGCTCGGATCGATACAAATCGTATTTGGATCGATCCAACATGACCTCCCAGAAGGGCCTCTCTGTCACCATTTGGATCGATCCACATCCAGAGTGGATCAATCCAGATCCTTGCCACGTCACTCAAGTCACTATCTCCGATCACGACACATGTGTGGATCGATCCAAGTCCTTATTGGATCGATCAAAACCCCACCTAAAACACACTTAAAGGGTGTTAAGTGTGAGTTAGGGCATTCTTTGCCCAACTCCTTCTCCGACACTTTCTCGCTTCTCTCCTCTCCTCTCTTCCATCTCCGGCGATTTTGCTGGCGGCGTGGGCGATACCGACATCCTTCACTACCAGTGATCCTCCATCACCCATCCGCCAACCATCCTCTTTACTATGGGGCCAAAAAAGAGGAAAGCGGTCAAGACGGCGACGACGGCAGCTACCAAACGTGGTGCCGCGGGTGCTTCTTCTTCGGCCGGACCGTCTTCACCACCTCTTCCATCACCAAGCAAGCGCAGCCAATCTTCAGCGTCAGAGACCACTGGTGAAGTTGTTCTTGACCTTTGGAAAAATCGTGGATTTGAATTTGAATTCAAATTTGATCTCCCTTTCTTCCGCACGCATGCACAAGCATTGGAATCACTTCAGTTTTTGGAGCAACATCAAGCTTTAGGACTTTGTTCACCAATTAGGATCATCTACCCTAGGTTAATCCGGTTGTTTTATCAAAACTTGACTATTCTTCCACAAAATTCGATTGATACCAATTGTCCAGGGTTCACCTCCTCCATTATGAGTCATCGGGTTGTTTTCACTCCTAAGGCCATCAGTGACATCTTAGATGTCCCTATACAATCTCCTGGCACCCGATACGATCCCGTTCGCGAGTGGTCTGCTTCTAAAGTCGTTCCAGTGAGAGCATACACTGGCGATATTTTTCGACGCGAACTAGATGAAAAATTGTGGTTCATCGATAATGTTCTACGTCGCAATGTGTTTCAGACGGCTCACCCACAACGCCGCATAGG
This sequence comes from Narthecium ossifragum, assembly GCA_963920575.1. Classification (NCBI taxonomy): domain Eukaryota; kingdom Viridiplantae; phylum Streptophyta; class Magnoliopsida; order Dioscoreales; family Nartheciaceae; genus Narthecium; species Narthecium ossifragum. The sequence continues at coordinate 19,470,364 of OY986974.1, forward strand.
AGATTGGTTATGGGTATTGTAGTGTATCCTTAAGAATATTTCCATTCCTATTCCATCTCTCATTCTCAATGAGGGGGTGTTTGGTTGCAAAGAGGGCTGGAGGAATGGAAAGTGGAGAGGAAACCTGGAGGAATGGAAAGCTGGTGGAATGGAAAATTGTGGGTTTTAAGTCTGTTTGGTTGTTGTGGAATGAGGGTGGGAAAGCAGGATGGAAACTGTTTCCATCTGTTTGGTTGCAGTGGAAATGATGGTGGAAAGTGGGTGGGAATCAATTAATTCTGTTTGGTTGCAGTGGAAAGGATGGTGGAATTTTTGGTGGAAAGTGGTGACTTAAATAGCAACAACAATATTTTTCGAAATGACGAAATCGTCCATCTCAACAGCTATAAAACGGCTAGTTTTAAGGGCATTATGGTAATTTTTTTGTAAAATGACGAAATTGTCCATATCAACAGCTATAAAACGGCTAGTTTTAAGGGCATTATGGTCTTTTTCACATGAGCTCCAAACCTTTATAAATTATAGCACCCTTCATTAGTTCATGTGTCTGCATCAACCCTTCCTCTCCCCTCTCATATATTTCTTATTTTTCTTACAGATGGTAACGCGGCTAGATGAAGAGGCACTCATTGCCTTGGAAGAGGAAGAAGAAGATTGTCGTCTTGCCCTAGAAGAAGAGGCCATCCGACATCGTCTCCTCCTCTACCAACGTGCTAATATGAACCGGATATTGCGTCGATGCCGCCGTCCAGAATCCTTAGTGATGGAGCCACCATCGCGTTTTGATGAACACATTTTAGCCCCGACTGTGGCTGACAAGCTGCGACGCCGACTCTTCCTTATTCGCGAGATACGAGCTTATCGCGAAGAAACCATCCGACCTCGCCGTCTATTTCTTATTCCGTAGATTAATTTTTACTTATGGCGATTTTTAATGTTTAAGATGCTTTTTGATTGATAGATTGAAATTGTAAGAATTTGGCTGTTGGCAAATTGAGACTCCAAGTGCTATGTTTTAAATTTTTAAACTGAGTATTTATAAGAATTTGGTTGTTGAAAAAAAAAAAAATTGGACAGCATTTCCTTTGTATTTATAAGTTGTGGACCCTGTACAAATTTAAGGAATACTCAATCTTTTAATAACAACATTAACAACCCAAATTGTGTCACTTTATAAGTACAAATTTAAAAACAAAGATACAATAAATTTCTGAACTTTCAAATTACAAGGTGTTCAGCTTTGTTCTCCTCACTTGTTTCAATCTGGACTCAATACTTTGAATTGGGTAACAATGGCCTCAGCTAAATATCATCATAGGCCGTGCCTCATCACTTCCCTTGTGCCTCATCTCCCGTGCAACAAAATCAATACGAAACCATAGGTTCCAAAGAATACGAAAAAATCAAAGCCAACATAGCCTCAGAACAGAAGAGGGTTGCTTACGAGTGGGCAGCCAAACTCCATAGCCGCAGCTAATTTCATCATAGGCCGTGCCTCATCACTTCCCATGCTCCTCATCTCTCGAGCAACGAAATCAGTACGAAACACAGCTCAACATCATCATCGCCAAAGATTTAAAAAAAAACAATATAATCATGTCATCATCATTGCCCCTCAACAAACCGGCATAGATAAAACAAAAGGGTTGCCTACAAGAGGGCAGCCAGCAAGAGGGTTGCCTACAAAAGGGCAGCCAGCGACAGGGTTGCCTACAAGAGGGCAGCCAAACTCAAGGCCAACCGACATAGATAAATCATCATTACCAAATCATATCAAATACATAGCAAGCCATCATCATTGCCCTTCAACAAACCGACGTAGATAAAACCAACATCATCATCGCCAAAGATTTCAAAAAAACAATATAATCATGTCATCATCATTGCCTACAAAAGGGCAGCCAACAAGAGGGTTGCCTACAAAAGGACAGCCAACAAGAGGGTTGCCTACAATAGGGCAGCCAAACTCAGGTGCAACCAACATAGATAGAACCAACATGTAGCAAACCATCATTACCCAATCATAGCAAATACATAGCAAGCCATCATCATTGCCCTTTAACAAACCGACGTAGATAAAGTCAACATGTACCAAACCATCATTACCCAATCATAGCAAATACATAGCAAGTTAATTGTAACAACAAGACATGCTTCAAACATATGAATTGTACTTGTTTAGCCCTACATACCATCCCATTAAATGTTTGGATTTAAAACCAAACTTAGTCAACTTGTGAAGTGCAACATTAGGGTAATCAGAAACATAGTTAGCAGCAAAGCTGAAAGTGCAAATCCAGCATAGTACCATACGTTACCATTTCTGGTAACTTTCGGGCATTTAACTTCGAAGTCATGGGCCTCATAGTCCTTAGTCGTATTCTTGGTTGCTTCATAGCACACTTTATGACCATTAAAGTGTCGGTCATAGGCCTCATATGCCTCGGCGTTATTCTTGAAGGATTCATAACACGCACCCTTGAATTTGTTGACCTGTGCGAAACATTGAGGCCAAGAAGTATAGACCCCAGGCTGACGGCCAGCATAGACAACATAATATTTCATGGTTAAAAATCCTGAAATAAGTTAAGCTTACATAAACCGAAGCATGTCAAAACTCCCAAAATTTAGTTGATGTTCAATACGCATATTCAAAATAGTTAAAATTCAGACAAAATAGTTCAAGTACTATAAGGCATCCTACGGGTTCGCAGCGAACCAACGCACAAGCCATGCCGCCCGCATTTCGTCATCTCTTCCAATGAAAGCGCGACCCAATACCTCATTCATCAGGAGATATTCGTACGCCCTATCAAGTTCTTCCTTGGGGAACCCCGGCACTCCCATGACAGCAGCAGAGAGTTTAGCCTCCATGGTCGTCGTATTGGCTGCCAATGTAGCCGCCATACTAGACATGACGTCTTTCAGCTCCCTCACAACTGACACGAGGGCATCGTCCCTATTTTCCCTATGCCTCTTACATGTTGGTTGTTGTGCCGACCTAGGAAAATTATCAAATGGTTGTGTACTCAAAGGCGTACTAGGAGGGGTCATGGGTGGTGGCTCATGCACACCCTCCCCCTCTTGCGTAACGCCCCCTAGTGGTACTTGAGAATCATCATCGAGGTCGACGTGGTTGTCTTCTTCAACGTTCTGTTCATCAAACGTACTTGTAGCATGACTTCCAGTAGCCGATTCATCCCCACAACAAATAATCATAAGGTCAAGGTGATGGATTTGAGTGTTCAAGATTTGCTTCGCTTTAGGATTAGTCTGCAATTGCAATAATTAGTCAAGGATGTTTCATAGAATGCTTACGCATGGGGAAAAATTAGCTAGCTCGGTTTAACGATTACCGCAATAATATGATCGGCAACGCCTGGGGGGACAGTAATCATATTTGTTTCAGCACTCCACCCTGCTCCGCTGAGCGGAAGAAATAGCTTCGCGAGCTTATACTTCTTTCTAATGTAGTTCATTTTCTCTTTCACATTTCTATGGTCGAAATGTGTTCCAAATATTGAATTCATGTGCACAGCAGCGGCGTGGAGCTGAGACTTTTTGAACCCCTTGTCCGTACTGCACTTAAGTCTCGTCACGTCGGCCATGTATTCTAGCAAGGTCTTTTGCATAGGCAAAGTCCATTTCTTATAAACCACTTTGTCGCTGCTACCTTGTTGAGTAGGATTTTGTTCCATTTCCATACCGTACTAAGCACATGTAAGGAAAAGAAACATTTAACGAACAACAAATTGATGACTGAAAGCATAATAATAATAGTACTCATGTCTAACACGAAAACACATAGTAGTACTCATACAAACAAGCAAAAGCATAATAGTACTCATACAAACATAACTACAAATCATTCCATCATTGGTGGATGGTTATAATCTTCCCACATCAGATTTGCAATTTCATCTCGGAGATTGAGCCACGTAGCTTGGCCTTGACGTTGTTGACGTGTTGTTTGACTACGTGGCATGGGCGGGGCATCATCATCATTTTCATCGCCAGCAGGAAGTGGTTCACGTGCAACACTAACATTTGGTGTCCTATCGATGATGAAATTATGAAGAAGGCAACATGCGTGGACTAATTTCACCTGTGTCTTCAATGGGAAGAAAGGATGGGACGCTAAGATCTTGAAGCGGTTCTTCAAGAGCCCAAAAGCTCTCTCGATGCCGGAGCGAAGGGAAGAATGTCGAAGATTGAACAACTCTTTGCAATTCAAGGGTGGGCGGTTACTATACTCCTTGACATGGTATCGTACACCTCTATAAGGTGCGATAAATCCAGGGCTGGTAGGATAGCCGGCGTCGACAAGGTAGTATTTGCCTATAATTGAAGATAGGATAATGAGGACTACTTGGTACGTGATATTGATATAGTAGGAACGTATAGTTGGTTAAACTGATACCTTCTATTGTTTTCAATCTGCACGGGGGAGGACGTTGAAGAGCATCTTTAAGTACTGTATAGTCATTGGCGGACCCTTCCCAACCGGCTAATATATAGGTGAATCGCATGTCCGGGGTAACAGCTGCCAAAACATTTTGTGTGATTCCTTTGCGACCATGAAATCTAAGCGCTAGTTCCGGTGGGACCGTTGCATCTATGTGTGTACCGTCGATTAGGCCAATACAGTTCTACGAAAAAAGACAAAAGGATCATAACGATGTAATGTATTATGTGTGGTGGTTGGCAACAATATAATACCTGGAAGTGACGATAGTTAGGGTTCTCGGCTATTTTTGGATGTGTTGCCGACCCGGGTTGACGCATATATTGCTCACGGAACCGACAGACTGCATTCAACACACGGTTGAAGTAACGACTTATCGTCTCACCCGACAAATGGAATTCAGCTCGCATGACGCGATTCTTGGTGTTGTGCCCGACTATGTGCAAAAATATGCACAGCTATTCCTCGATCGACATGTTGTCGGACTCATCCAACCAGCGATTCGTCCTCATTATATGTGCTAAGTCGCCTAGCACATCTAAGTCTATTCTTATATACGAGACACAATAATCGCGTCCCATTCTTGTAACCCTCTCCAAATGTGACCGCCTACCGTCAATTCTAACTTGATGCGGGAATTCGGGACTCGACGAATGATACCCTAATCGTTTGTGTACACAAACAATAATGACAACCAATGCAACATGTTGCAGCATTGTCATTAGTGCTTGATCATCCATCTACGTTAAACAAGGACGGACAGAAGATTGGAACATACATAAGTTGGGCTCAGGACAAAAATTCTCATATAGCAAATTAGGAGCAGCATCCGAAGAAAATCAACATTTAAATGAGATAAAAGAGGCAACATGTTACTGAGTGATCTAAGCAATAGGCAACGAAAATGTCTTAAGTGACAGTGTAATTGATGCATAATGGCAACTAAGATTCCTTCATAAAAACAACCACTACCATAAAAGCAACAAATTAATTAGAAAAACATCATCACAACAACATTGACAACGAAACTGAAAGGTAGCAATCACATGACATCCTGTTTAGCAAATCCATAAAAGCAAACAATTAACAAGCTAAAGCCAACTCAGATATAGGGCTCAGATATAGGCAGAGCAACAACAAAGCCAACATAATAGGGCTCAGAAGCAATACTACTCATAGAAGATCAGATTGTTCACAAAAAAACAAACGGAATGCAATCCAAGCAGAGCAAGAACACCGAAATCCTCACAGGGCTCAGATATAGGCAGAGCAACAACAAAACCAACATAATAGGGCTCAGAAGCAATACTAATAATCATAGAAGATCAAATGGTTCACCAAAAAAGCAAACGGAATGGAATCCAAGAACAGCAACAACACCGAAATCCTCACAGGGCTCAGATATAGGGCTCAGATATAGGCAGAGTAACAACAAAGCCAACATAATAGGGCTCAGAAGCAATACTACTCATAGAAGATCAGATTGTTCACAAAAAAGCAAACGGAATGCAATCCAAGCAGAGCAACAACACCGAAATCCTCACAGGGCTCAGATATAGGTAGAGCAACAACAAAACCAACATAATAGGGCTCAGAAGCAATACTAATAATCATAGAAGATCAAATGGTTCACCAAAAGAGCAAACGGAATGGAATCCAAGAACAGCAACAACACCGAAATCCTCACAGGGCTCAGATATAGGGCTCAGATATAGGTAGAACAACAACAAAACCAACATTGTTTTGCTCAGAAGCAAATATACTCATAGAAGATCAGATTGTTCACAAAAAAGCAAACGGAATGCAATCCAAGAACAGCAGCAACATCATGGGGGATCAGAAATGCGAGCATCATTGGGGATCAGAGGCAATACATCATGGGGGATCAGAGGCAAAAAGGGATCAGAACAGTCTTGGCAAACATACCAGACAGAGCAACCAAACCCTCACAGCTTCGCGCCGTCGAGGAGAGGAGGGAGAGCCGGCAGACTCGAGCCGCAGGGGAGAGTGATGGAGAGAGAGCTCCAAACCCTCAAAGCTTCGTGCCGTCGAGGAGAAGAGGGAGGGCCGGGAGATGCGAGCCGCAGGGGAGAGTGATGGAGAGGGAGCTCCAAACCCTCAAAGCTTCGCGCGGTCGAGGAGAGGAGGGAGAGCAGGGAGACTCGAGCCGCAGGGGAGAGGATGGAGAGAGAGCTCCAAACCCTCACAGCTTCGCACCGTCGAGGAGAGGAGGGAGAGCCGGGAGACTCGAGCCGCAGGGGAGAGTGATGGAGAGGGAGCTCCAAACCCTCAAAGCTTCGCGACGTCGAGGAGAGGAGGGAGAGCCGGGAGACTCGAGCCACATGGGAGAGGATGGAGAGAGAGCTCCAAACCCTCAAAGCTTCACGCCGTCGAGGAGAGGAGGGAGGGCCGGGAGACTCGAGCCGCAGGGGAGAGTGATGGAGAGGGAGCTCCAAACCCTCAAAGCTCCGCGCCGTCGAGGAGAGGAGGGAGAGTCGGGAGACGCGAGGATAGGATGGAGAGCGACCAAACCCTAGGCGGCGAGAGTATCGGGGATGGGGAGACTGATATCGGGTGAGTGGTGGAATTAATTCCATCACTTAAGTTTCCTTTCCACCCACTTCTGCTGTTTCCACCAATATTTTGGGTGGAAACATTTGGGTGGAAAATGCTGTTTTTGGTGGAATGGTGGAAATGTTTCCACCGTTTCCCACCCCAACCAAACATAAGGAAACTGGGTGGAATGGTGGAAACATTCCCATTCCACCATTCCACCAGCATTTCCACTGTAACCAAACACCCCCTGATATGGAATACTTTCTTAAGAATGCTGATAACAAGAACAAGACAAAACCCTTTCCACACCCTTGCCTTATTTCTGATTTCCTTGTGCGTCAACCCTGGTTTCCTTCTGATGAGCCTACTATGGAAGCTCCAGCTTCATCTTTCTTTGGTCAAAACACCTGGAGTAAGGTCATTTCTAAAATGGCCAAAGCTAAACAGGAGATTGCCTCCATCCTAGCTAGTAGGCAGCCTATTCCACCAGTTGCTACTCCTCCACCTTCAGCGGCTGAGCCTGCTCCACAGGATCCACCACCCCCTTCGGAGGATGAGTCGACCTCTGAATTAGAGGATCTTCGCCTTGCAATGACCGCGAGATTAAAGAAGGTTGATCATTCCTTAAGTGCTATCAAGACAGATTTGCACTATTTTCAGCAGGAGACAAAACATGAGCTGCAGACGATACTTGCTTATTTGGCAAAGCTGTGCCCGGCAGGACCAGCTACAGCCTCCACTTCCACGCAGACGGAGGAGTTCAGCACTTTACCGGAGGACCCACCAGTAGACGATACCCCTACTCCCGCAGCGGTCCAGCCAGTTATGGCGAGTGAGACTGAGAGTTGAGAGTGATTGTATAGCTTTTATGTGTAGCTAACAAAATGACTGTTGGTGTACATTTTTGGTTGATGTTAATGTGGTTGTTAATGTTTAGGCATAGTGCTACAATTTTTTGGTTAATGGTGCCTTGATTGTACATGATACTCCTTTTTGAGACATTATGGATAGTTGAATGAATGACACTTCTTCATATTGATGATAATGAGGTTGTTGTATTGTGGATAGTTGGAGGGTTATGGGATTGGTGTTAATTTTCCGTATTTTTGTAAATGAAATGAATGGTATACTCTTTGTATTTTTATGATAGAGGGTGTGCCTCTTTTATGTGGTGTATTCTCACAGGATGTAAGCATTTATGCTATCATCTATTTACAAAGGAGGTGCTGTCCAATTTTTGTTAATCATATCTCAATTTTCTCTCTATTCCCATTTGACTGTACGTGGCATATCTTCTTTGTATTTTCAGGCCATTGGACTAAGCAAGTCATCCACTACACTCTTCTAACATTTTTAACTCCACATTTACTTTTGACTAAACTCATTTCTCTCGTTTTATTCATTAATTCTTATACCTCACACATGTACATTTTCCTTGTAAGATTGCACGCCCTATATGTTTCTCGAACAACAATTCAGGTTATCTCTTTCCTTATCCTTCAATCGTGCTTGAGGACAATCCCGTTTAAGTTGGGGGTATGCATTACACGCATGATAACCATTGATTAACATTTTTTTTATTATTTTACACTTCGAATGCGAAATACGTGCATTAATGATTATGTGAAAAATTCAACTCTAGTACCCTTCATGGATGATTATTGTATGATATATTCGAAACTTCACATAGTTATAAGGATTTGCTAATCATGATTTGGATATTATTGTTCATCTACTTTAACCCGCTTGATATATGTTAAAGTTGGTTGAGTAATTCATCATCACTTTATATTCGCACAACTTATGAGGGGTTGATTAGTCAAATTGAGTTTGGTACCTTGAAGGATTAAGAAGTCGAAGGTAGGAAGCATGTTTTGCTTAATCAAAAATGGCAATGCTCGTGTAGGGAAATCCGAAAGCTTAGTAACCGGGCAATGTGCGTAACAACGTGTATTGTTCGCGTCAAACGGCCTAGGAATGAAAAAAATATGTGTGTTGACTAGTTATAATTCGTAGCCTTCTAGGTTCGAGCAATTAAGTCCGAGGGGTGCTTTATCACCCAATGCCCTAAAACCAATTGGTTTGGGAGCCATTGACCCAAAGCTCGTTACAAGGGCCTAGAAGAAAGCTTAAGGAATTATGACATTGCACGGTCACATACCAATGAAAAAATATATAAGAGAAAAAGAAAGAGAATATGTGTGATGACTAGTTATATTTCGTAGCCTTTTGGGTTTGAGCAATTAAGTCCGAGGGGTGCTTTATCACCTAATGCCCTAAAGCCAATTGGTTTGGGAGCCATTGACCCAAAGCTCGTTACAAGGACCTAAAAGAAAGCTTAAGGGATTATGACATTGCACGGTCGCACACTAATTGAGAAAAGTATAAAGAGCAACCATGTTATACTTTAGCAAACATGTGAAATACTTGAGATGACTGAATCAGATTGGGCCTTACTTGGTTGATTTTGAAAACTCCAAATATTTGTGCGGTAACATCCTATACTTGGATTCCTTGACTATACTATAATTGTATTAAGTGCTTTAAAGTTCTTGAAGGATGATAACCATAACTTGATTAGCATATTTCTTATACTTATGTGATGTGAAGGGTATCATTGTGCACATGATTCTATTATTTGACATTGGAGTAAATCTAAATCACATATGAATTGATATATGGTTTCTTAGTATTTCAATTGTAAATAGGATGTTTGTGGGTATCATCACTGTAAACCCTCACGAGACAACACTCGTCCTCTACGGTAAACCTAGGGGTTTAACGGCTTGTTGCACATGCTAAGTGCAATCGTGAGTCCTACGAAAGTGGCTAGTTAGATTTTATTTGTCTTTTTGCTTTGCGCGAGGACTAGCAAAGTTCAAGTTGGGGGTGTGATAAGTCACAAAATATACATAATTCACCCATTCAACTGGACTTTGTTAGCTCTCAAGCAATGCATTTTTAATATCTTTTCATATGGTTTCAGGTACAAGAGCTTACAAAGAGAGTTGCATTGATTTCAAGCCAAAAAGACATCAATTATACAGATTCAGCATTATTTGGATCGATCCAGGGATGTTTTGGATCGATCCCAAAGATATTTGGATCGATCCAGACCCTTTTTCAGAGAGCCAGACTTTCTGGTACATATTGGATCGATCCGAATCCTTAATGAATCGATCCATATTTCTTTCTCTAAAGAGCGGGGTACAAATTAGATCGATCCGAATCCTTAATGGATCGATCCATATTTCTTTCTCAGAGAGCTATAATTCTCTGGTACATGTTGGATCGATCCAGATCTGTAATGGATCGATCCCTATTTCTTTTCCAGAGAGCCATGATTCTCAGGTACATAATGGATCGATCCATAGACCCTTTCCAGAGAACTTGATTTTCTGCAACATCTTGGATCGATCCAGGCCCATTTTGGATCGATCCAAGTTGTTAGAAACCTAGATTTTGACATCTTGGATCGATCCAAACCTATTTCGGATCGATCCAAAGGTCGCTGACTGGTAAAAATGGACGGTTCTGATCTGATCTGCGGGTCCACGACTTAGAACCTATAAATAGGGGCTTTGGCTCCGTTTTGAGGATCTTTTCTCTCTTCTTTTCCCTCTCTTTCCAGCCTTCTTCCTCCCTCTATACTCTTGAGATTTCTCCTCCCATTCCCAAGGATTTAGGGCTCAAAAGGTGGAGGTCAATGGAGAAGATGGGTGAAACCTCTCCTCCCATGGATCTTCCAACCAAGATGAGTAGTTAAACTCCTCATCCTTGGGAATTCTATGATGTCTTAGGTGTTTCTTTTAGATTTCTCTTGTAATCTTTGATGTAATAACGTTTGTGAGATGGAATCTTTGTATGAATTCGGATTCAATTTCCTATTTCTTCAATAAAGTCTACTCTTGAATGTTTGGAGTATCTATGTTTGCATTTAATTGCTCGAGCATTAGGTGCATGCTAGGTATTTGATGAAATCCCTCAAAGAGTAGGTCATGCTAGAACCATGGCCAACTCTTGACCTTAGGATAAGATCTTGAGGTGCTAGAACCACCCTAAGCCAAAGCAATCCTACTTACCATTCTTGACTTAGATGGAGGATTGGATTGAGGTATTAAACCCACCTCAATCCAAGATCTTAGTCATACAAAGCCTTGATCTCTTGCCAACAATAGGACCTTAAGCCGGTGATTGTTGAGCTATGATCAGATTAAAGCCTTGATTATGGACATTCACCTTGTAATTCACGCGATGAGATGATCCTAACCCGACGTCTCATTAGCGGCGAGTGATACTAATCCTACGCTCGTCGATCCCCAATTTCGACCATCTCATTTAGATGTTATTCATCTTAATTCATAGAGAAAATATTTAGACCCTAATTCGGATTGGAATTCTCTAGGACTTCTTTCTTGATAAATCTCTTAGCGTTAATTGTTTCTAGAATACTTTAGTTTAAACAACTTTAAAATCAATCAAATTGTTTCCAACTATTGTAGAGATTACATTGCATCTATTAATTCGACCATCCAATTCTCCGAGGACTCGACCCGTACTCCCATTAGCTACGTTGTAGTTAAGTAGTAGTTCGGTAAATTTGTTTTGTCCGCCTTTGATATAATTAACGACACATTTCAAGGTGAGTCAGTGGCAGCCTTGGTAATTATAGTCATACCAGTGGAAGCAGTCAAGTGCATTGTGATTCCGCTTGCCACAAATCTGACAGGCATGAGGATCGAAATTTGGATCAGTTGCAAAAGGAATCCGAGAATTAGGAGCACTTTTAATAGTCTATGGAAGAGCGGGCTTTGGCTTTGGTGCAATAAAATTGTTGCGTGGTTGCCAAGGTTTCTGTTGCTTCCCCCCATTGTTGGTTTGTCGATTAGCAAGCATAGCAAATGTGTTCGAATTAGGAGAACACAGGCGTTGTTGCTGCTCCAGAAGATGCTCAAATGTCAATAACTCAGATTGACAATCAGCATATGTCATAGATTGTGTACGAAGTGAAAAAGAACACGTCGTAATGAAAGGCATGAAAGCAGGATTAAGACCACTTAATATTTGTGAAATAAGATCATCATCAGCAACCTCTTTGCCCATAGCAACTAGCTGATTAGCGATTCCCTTCACTTGATCAAGAAAGTAGTACAACTATTGCCACCATGTTGTAGGGTATGTAACTGCCGCTTAAGTTGGTGGAAGCGAGAATGCGATTGAGAGGCAAACCTCGAAGCCAAAGCATCTTAAACTTCCTTTGCTATATAGAGACCAAAGGTGATCAAGAGGACCTTCTCGGAGAGGGTGGAATTAATCCAGCTACGGACAAATGAGTCTTTGCGATCCCACAAAACAAATTCAGGATTCACTTCACGAGTATCCTTACCAGCAACTGCACGAAGGAATTCAGCAGGGCATGACTTAGTACCATCCACGAAACCCTGAAGCTCATAAGTATGCAAAAGAAGTTCAAACAAAAGAACCCATCCCAAATAATTCTAAGGGCCATCAAGCTTCACCGTGACGAGATTCACAACGTTCGGTGGAGAAAACGAAAAGGAAGAAGAAGTCATGGCCAAGAACGGGCGTTAGCCAAGAGTCGCTCTGAATACAATGAAAGATATGAGAGAAGAAGTAGTTCCAGCCAAAATTCACTAGACCACCGGTTTCATTATATACTTAAAAAGAGATATACTTGAGCTTTACAAGATATAAACAAACAAGATCAACTATATCTATTCTTATCATATACAAACAAAATATAGAAACAATCATAACTGATATAACCTAGGAGAGTGCTGATTTGTGCACATGCCGACGTGGCACGATCGATAGTCAAAGTATCGAATCGGTAATAGGTTACCGATTCTTTCATCTATCCGATCGGTAGTCCACTACCGATAGGATAGATGAAGATATCGGTAGTGGAATACCGATACATTCAATCGGTAGTCAAGTATACCACCTATCGATAGACAAGTACCGATATCTTCATCTATCCTATCGGTAGTGGGCTACCGATAGGATAGATGAAAGAATCGGTACTTGGCTACCAATCTGTCCATGTTCTTTATTCAGCCTAGATGGAGCGTCATCCACACCATCATCCACGGCTGAACCCATTTGAGGGTTACCGATTAACACTTGCTTAACACTAGGTCCGGTCCGGCCCACGAGCTAAAACGATGAAAGCAACCTTGCTAAACGTCTATATCGTTCCCTTCTCTTCTCTCCTTTGGTCTGGCCGTGCGAGGAAAGGGGACGTCGATGCCGCTGCCGGACGTTGGCGGAGGGGATGTTAACAAGTGGCAGTGGGACAACGCCGCCGCCGGAGCCATCGCGGGGTTCGCTACCGTCGCCGCTCTCCATCCCCTCGACGTAGTCCGCACCAGGTTCCAAGGTCTCTCTCTTTCCTTCTATCTATCCATCTATCTATCTTTATTTCTACACAAGAATGTTCGGATGATGAAACCAATCTGTTCTTCTTTTTGTCCGGATTGATTTGTTTCTGCAGTGAGCGATGGAAGACTGTCGAGCCTTCCGTCCTACAAGAACACGGGCCACGCCATTTACACCATAGCGCGCTTGGAGGTTCTCTTCCTTCTTTCAACCCTTATGTGGAGAAATCAATTGATTTTTTGAAGTTTTGCACAAATATATATCGTAATCAATAGCTTTATATGTCCAAAAGGCACTCGTTGGCATCAATTTGATATCATGTTTTTCCGAGGCCACGAAAAGATGAGGTTGGAGGGTTCATGGGAACCATGATATCAGAACGATCGTAAAAGGGAAACCAATTTGTGCTAGTTATTGAAACGCAGAGGATTCTATTTGTAGGAAACCCACTCAAGTAATTACTCTTTCAGAGTACTCAGTAACTGACAATACTGGTGGGGAAAAAAAAGTCGATTCTGTCAATTTATGATGTATTTGCGGTCCGAATTTGGTAATTCAGCCATGTCGATTCTTTAGGCAGTGTGCATTGCACTGCCTGATGTCTGACGCAGTGGAAGATGTATGAAGACTTGGATTAACAAATGTTAAATCCAAGAGGTCTAGAATCCACCAGGGAAAGAGAAGAGCTCTCTTTAAAATAATGCAACAAGTCACGGTCGAAAAGGAAAAAAAAGGTCTCCAAAAGCTAATAGGTGCCTTTATATAGGCTACAACTTAACCCTAGCTCTTTTGGCAGCATATTACCTAAATACCATGAAAATAAAATAACGATAAAACAAAAACTAAAAAAATAAATTAAGTAACTTCTGCTGTCTTCAAGTCTTATTTCTTAGCCTTCTTGCTGCAATCCAGACGCCGTAGATATTCCGAGGATACCTGGTTCAGCATCAGTCCCCTCCACATAAAAAGAACTCGCCCTCGAGTTAATGTCTGGATATAAAGCTTCTTCCTGTGCATGATACTCATGCAAATCTGCAATATTGAATGTCTTCGTAATTCTCATATCTGCTGGCAAATCAATAACATAATCATTGCTGTTGATTTTTTTCAAAACTCTGTAAAGACCATACTTCTTTGGCTTGAGCTAGTTATAAGTCCCAGTTGGAAACCTCTCTTTGCGTAGAAACACCATCACCATATCTCCCTTTTGAAACTCTTTCTGCCGACGTCTGCCGCTGCTTTATATTTAGCATTAGTCTTCCCTAACTTCTGCTTGAATAGTCTGCACTTCCTCTGCCATGTTCGCTGCTGCCTTACTTTTTCCTTCTATTCTTGGTAGGCGTGCTAAATCCAATGCATGTCTTGGCTGCTTCAAGTATACCAGCAAGAAGGGTGATTTACCTTTTGTACTATGAGTTGCATTGTTGTATGCAAACTCAGCTTGTGGTAAGGCATGATCCCATTGTTTTGGCTTGTCTCCACATATGCTACTAATCCAATTGTCCAATGTTCTGTTCACCACTTCAGTTTGTCCATCTGTTTGTGGGTGTGCAACTTCAAAGAAGTATCAAACATTTTCCACAAAGTAAGCCAAGAACGACTTAGAAATTTAGAATCTCTTTCAGAAGTAATTGATTGTGGAACGCCATGCAGCCTGACAACCTATCGGAAGAACAATCTTGCAATGTGGGAGGCATATGATGTCTTCGTACAAGGAATAAAGTGAGCCATTTTTGAGAACCTATCCACCACAACAAAAACAGAGTCTACTACTCGCTGTGTACGAGGTAGACCTAACACAAAATCCATAGATGAGTCCTCCCAAATGTCATTAGGAATAGGCAGAGGAGTATAAAGACATGTATTTTGTGCTTGGCCCTTCGAAGTCTGACACACATAACACTTTCTCACTAATTTTCCCACATCTCTCTTCAATTGAGGCCAATAGTACCTCTCTTCCAACGGAGTAATAGTCTTATCTCTTCCCAAATGACCACTAAGACCACCCCCATGCAAATCTCGAATCAGCTCTTTTCTCAAAGAAACTCTTCGAATGCATAACCGAATGCCACTAAATAGATATCCATCATAGACATGGAACTCTCCTGTAGGTTGCCTTAGCAAGCACTTTTCCCACGTAACTTTAAAATCTTCATCTTCTGCATATAATTCCTTCAAGCATTCTAACCCCACTACCTCTTGGCTCATAGTGACCAGTAATGTAGCTCTACGACTCAAAGCATCGGCTACCCGATTAAGAGCTCCTGACTTATGCCGAATAACAAAAGGAAATTTTTGCAAAAAGGTGGACCATTGAGCATGCATATTACTCAAGTGCTTTTGACTATTCAAAAACTTCAATGCTTGGTGATCAGTATACAAAATAAATTCCTTTTGCACTAAGTAGTGTTCCCAATGCTTCAAAGCAACTGCATAGAACTCTTGGTCATATGTAGACCGCTTTTGCCTTGCACAATTAAGCTTGTCGCTGAAAAAGGCATCTGGCCTTCCATCTTGAGACAAGACAGCTCCAACTCCCATACCACAAGCATCACACTCTACTTCAAAGAGCTTGTCAAAACTTGGTAAAGCCAACTCAGGTGTAGTGCATAACTTTTCTTTAATCAAAGAAAAACTCTTCTATGCTTCATCTCCCCATTTAAATTTTCCTTTTTTCAAACATTCAGTAATGGGTGCAGCAATAGAACTGAAGTTTCTAATAAATCTTCTATAGAATGTTGCTAATTCATGGAAGCTACGTACCTCTGTTATGGTTTTGGGAGTAGGCCACTCACGAATGGCCTTCACCTTTTCCTCACCCACATGAATTCCAACAGAGCTCACCACATAGCCCAAAAACAAGCCGCTTGTCAAGAAACTACACTTCTTCAAGTTAATAAATAACTTGTTCTTTACCAGCACTATCAACACTTCTCTTAGGTGATGCATATGTTCTATCTCATCTTTACTATAAATTAAGATATCATCGAAATAAACGATGACAAACGTTCCGATAAAAGGTTTTAATACCTGATTCATTAGCCGCATGAACATACTTGGCGCATTTGACAACTCGAACGGCATGACCATCCATTCATACAAGCCTTCCTTGGTTTTAAAAGCAGTCTTCCACTCATCTCCTGGCCGTATTCTGGTTTGATGGTATCCACTCCTGAAATCAATTTTAGAAAATAATTTTGATCCTGCCAACATATCCAACATGTCGTCCAAGCGAGGTAAAGGAAATCTATATCTCACTGTAATTTTATTTATAGCTCGCCTGTCTACACACATACGCCAGCTACCATCTTTCTTTGGTGTCAACAATGCCGGGACTGCACAAGGGCTCATATTTTCATGAATAAATCCCTTCTTTAGTAGCTCTTCTATTTTTTCCCTCAAGATTTCACTCTCCTTCGGGCTCATGCAATAAACAGGTTTGGTAGGCTTGCTCTAGGTACCATATCTATATGGTGCTGGATATCTCTCATAGGTGGCAATTCTTTGGGTAAATCTTCTGCAATGAACTCCCCAGATTCTTTTAACAACTGTTATAGCTTGCCTGGTACTTCCTTCTCTGCATTCTTCTCAGCATTCACAACTAGAGCCTTAACCATCACCACATGAATCTCTTGTGAGCACTTTGCTTCAGCTTCAAATTCTCTTTCAGAACTGGCCAGAGTTAGAAAAGACCTCCCCTCCACTTTAGAAGCTTTGGGGTTATTGGTAAAATTCTTTGTAGGAACTACAACAATATTATGGCCTTCCCAAGTAAACAAGTACACATTATCCTTAGTTTTATAAGTGGCATTCACGTCATATTGCCAAGGCCCTCCCCAGTAAGACATGGCTAGCATCCATATCTATGACATCACAATCCACCTCATCCCTATAATGTTTCCCAATAGAAATAGGAACTTTGCGACCTTTTGTTACCTTAACTATTGGTCCTTTTTTAACCCAGCCAATAGAATAAGGAGAGGGATGAGCACTTGTTGGCAACTTCAAATAATCTACAAGCTTCTTTGACGCAAAATTGTCACAACTTCCATTATCAGCAATCATGCTGAAAATCTTCTTGTTAATAGGACATGATGACTGAAAAAAATTATGTCATTGCGATAGATCTTCCTGCTCAGCTGAACACAAAACCCGCTGAAGAAGTAAATTAATTTGCTCTCCTTGAGTCTCTTCACCATCCTCATATACACCAGAGTCATAAACTAGATGTCCTTCTTCTTCCTCAAACTCTTCCTCTTGCTCAATTAAATCCACTGGCTTTCTAGTTGGACATTCATTAGAACAATGGCCAGGTTTACCACACCTGTAACACTTCTCTGGTGCCGCCCTTGCATATGGGTTTGGATTCTTAGGCTACTCCTTGCTACTAGGACCTACAGTTTGTCTCCCTCCGGTATTCCCAATGTTGCTGCCATCTTTAAGTTTTGCTCCAACTAGAATTGCCTTGCTGGAATTTGTAACTTGCGTCACCACACCTTTGTTTGGATTGGCCTCAAAGTTACACTTACATGAATATTCAGATCTTCCTCCAATCTTCTCTAACAACTCTGCTTTCAACGCTATATCATGTGCTTCCTCCACTGACCATAGAACCTGCAATACAATCTTTTCTCTAATATCTGGCCTTAACCCATTCAAATATTGTGCTACATGCTGGGGTTTAGTTTGATTCAGATTGTTTTGTGCAGAGAGTCTAGAAAATTCTGCAGTATACTCCAATACAGATTTACCTCTCTGAAAACAATTCGGATACATTTGAAATAAATGTTGTTCATAATCAGGTGGCAAAAATTTCTCCATAAGCAATTGCTTCATCTTTCTCCATGTTCGAGCTGGTGCCTTTCCTTGACGAAGTCTATTTTTATGCTAAGTATCCCACTAAACAGTTGCTCCACTCTTGAGTCTAAAGGTCACAAGTTTCACCATCCGCTCCTCAGAGACTTCCATCATCTCGAAAAATCGCTCCACTTCAGAAACCCAATCAATGAATTCTTCAATATACATATTTCCATTAAAAGATGGAATATCTGCCTTCAACCTGTAGTCTTCCTACCCTCTATTTTGTCGTCGCCGATGGCCGAGATAAAAGGCCTCTTTTTCATCATCCGAATCAGAATCATATTCTTCATAGGCACGCCGACGATGACCGCGAATGTCGCGATCCTCATTGCTTCCCCCTAGTCTACCGCCATGGTGGCCTCGGGCAAAACCTCCGGCTCCTCCTCCATTGGCGTTGTGATTTGGATTATCGTTGAGTCGCATACCGGCAAGTATCTTGTGAATCTCCACCGTCTGCTGATGTTGTTCCACCATGAATTGCCTTTGCTCCTTGATCACCGCCCAAATAGCTCCTATCCCACGAACAACGTTGTTGGGATTGAACTCTTCGCCTCCGTTATTGGCCATCTAGTCAGGCAAAACCTCGCTCTTGATACCAATTGACGCAGTGGAAGATGTAGAAAGACTTGGATTAGCAAACGTTAAATCCAAGAGGTCTGGAATTCACCAGGGAAAGAGAAGAACTCTCTACAAAATAATGCAAAAAGTCACTGCTGAAAGTAAAAAAAAAGGTCTCCAAAAGCTAATTGATGCCTTTATATAGGCTACAACTTAACCCTAGCCCTTATGGCAGCATATTACCTAAATACCCTCAAAATAAAATAACGATAAAACAAAACTAAAAAATAAATTAAGTTACTTCTACAGTCTTCAAGTCTTATTTCTTAGCCTTCTTGTAATCCAAACGCAAATAAATTAAGTTACTTCTACTGTCTTCAAGTCTTATTTCTTAGCCTTCTTGTAATCCAAACGCCGTAGATATTCCGAGGCTACCTATTTTGCATCAATGCTACATTATATATCAACATTCAATTTTGCAATAAATGTGCTTGATGAAATAATGCATCAAGTGATGCTTGATGCAGCAAACTAAACAACCCTTAATGTATCAACTGATCTGGTGATTCCTAAGATGTCGATTCTGGTTTTTGGTCAAGCTGTATTTTATATTTTTATGATGAGTTTATTGATCTTATTTTTCTGGTTTTTGGTTGTGGGATACTGAAAGGATGCGAGCCCTATTATGATCGTTTCATACCTGAGTGTCAAGTAAGATTGGATCATCAGATTTCATGCATCATCAAGAAACATTTGCATTAGAGAGCAGAGAATTTGGTTGTTAAATTTGGAGCCGAGCCGTCTGTGTAACCTGATCTGTAGAACAACCAAATACTGGATCAGAACCTTAATACAACCCCCAATTCAGTATGTTGCAGTCCGATGGAAGCTGCCAAATGCACCCTAGAATAATAGTGCTGTAGGAGAGCCCTGAATCTGACTTTTTTTGTCGTTTAGATCCGACCAATTAAGAGATATATAAGAGCTCGATGAATCAGTTGCATCAAATATTAATACTGTTAGATCCAAACTGATTATTTAAGCTGAATGGACAAATGGTTGAATTATGTTGATGGGCCTTTTTTCCTGACAATCTTGTGAATAGAAAATGACGGTGATCTGTTTATCGATGCATGGATCTCGAGGATTCACTATTTGGAAAGTTAAGTTCTTTGCTATGTTGAAGGCTAAGAATAAGAGCATGACTAGTTGCACAAAGCTATTGGGAATACTATCATTGCAAGAAACATAAAAAAGAGAAGCCCATTCCCAAATGTCATCCATTCCAGACACCTCAGGCCCTTCAAACACCTGAAAGCCTTTGGAAGGGGCTGAGGAGCAAAAATCAAGGTGATCAACAATGGAGTAGATGTGTGGCTTTGTCAGTTGCAGAAATTTTCTGGGATGTGCAGTGGTCTTGGCTATTGAGAGGGGAGAGGACGGTGGGGAGAGGTCTGTTGGAGGTTGGGAGAGAGGGACGAGTCTTTTGGTAAAATGTGTTGGATCCTATCTGATTGTGTCAGATCGTGTCCTATTGGTCTGATGTGATCTTATAACATCGGTTCCTGTTGGATGCTAAGCTATTGGATTGGGTTTGGGATATCTAATAACCATTTGGTATGAAATCAATGTAGAAAAAATAGAATCCATGGCCCTTAGGCATTGTCAGATCATAAATTGGCAGAATGTATGTTTTTGCTAATGGTGCTGCCAATAGTTTTTTGTTCTCTTTGTGGAGAATCTAGAGGGTTTGCTCTTTGTAAATAGAATCCACTTGAGACTTGTAGATTTGCTACAGAATATAAAGGCTTCAACATTCAAACAAATTGGTTTACTTGTACAAATGCCACGGACCATTGTTGTGATGTCTTGTCGCTCTGATTGCTTTATATTAATGATGTAATCTTTTTCAGGGTATTAGGGGGCTCTATGCAGGGTTTTTTCCTGCTGTCTTTGGGTCAACCATTTCATGGGGACTTTACTTCTTCTTGTAAGCAACTGCACATCCTTTCTGAATAGATGGTTCCTTCATAATCACGTGATATATTTGGGCTAGCAGATGGACATAAGCTATTCTTCTTATTTCATCAATAAGCAAGTGTGAACCTTTAAGAACCTATTATTATTCACTAGGAACATGTACCCTCACTTTGACCATTCTTTTCTCATTTTACAACTATGGCCTAACAAAGGCGTGATTTGGAAATCTGGCACCGAGGGATTGTGAGGCCATTTCATGACTTTTCAGATTTTGAATTGCATATTCATCATTGAGGGAGTTCATATTGTGCACTTCATTACTTGAATAGGCACTTCACAACATATTGTCACTTCCTGGTTGGTAAGTTGTACCTTGATAGTGGTTAGGACGTCTTCATATGCTTGAAGATTCATCACGATTGCCCTCTCTCTACCTAGATGGTCGAAGGATAATATCGTGGGATGCAACACTTATTGGGAGTTTACACTTCTTGTTTGTGAAGCAATATCTCAGTAGTGGTTATGATCATCTTGATGGGATCGAGATTCATCACGATTGCTTTCTCTCTACCGAAGATGATCAAAGAATATGACACCATTGACGCAACACAAGTTTGCGTGTTTCCCAACATCTTTGTGGTCATCGTTTGAGATTTTGCTGAAACCGATCCATTTCGGCCGAAGCGGATTGGGGTTTAGTAGTAGTTGGTCCAGATACGGAACGAATTTCAGTAGTATCTAAGATAAGTCTAGCTGATTAGTTAAATTTTTGTTAAGGTCTCTCTGAAGTTGGGGAGGGTTGGGATGGGGTGACCAACAAAACTTGCAACGTAAATTCCTAGAGTCAGGGAGTGCGAATGAGTTTCTACATACACGAATGAAGTAACCTATTGGCAGATCGAAAATACTGATGTGGACATTTCCTTTTTGAACTTTGTTTCGGGACGGTTGGATGGTGTTTGAACGGTTTCTCCTCCATTACTACCTCCTTTAGAGATTTCTCCTCCATCGAAGCAGTCGGTCCTTGTGTACCTCCTTTGAAGATTTATCCTCCATCGAAGCAGTCGCTCCTTAGTACCTCCTTTAGAGAGGTCCAAGAAAGTGGAGTAGCAAAGAAGGCTCAAGAATTGTTTTGAGTGGAGTGGTCCTCCTCAAGACCCCTCCCCTTGCACGAGGGAACATAGACTCCCTGCCCCTACTTTCCTCACGTGGGCTTTTTCATTGAGTAAATATTTTTATCTAAGATGCTCATGTACTTTACCTTCATGCCAGTATGTACCCGGGCTATTTGCAGTGCTGCACATTCCAATTATTTATAAAACATGGCTTATTGAAGAAAAAAACTCCATAAAACCAACTAATGAGATGTTTAGCCATGTGCTCAAATATGGTTCTTTTGAAAAGGTGATTGGTAGCCACACGAGCACCTTATCCTTGATTGAGCAATCTCATAATCTCATGTCTGCGTCATCATTTAAGTGAAACTTCGTTAGTTTACTCTTTCCAAATGTTTTTCAGTGTTGATGCCTTTATTTGTTCTTGAGATAGAGTGATCGGGGAAATAAAGAGACTGCTTTTCCTTATTTCACTTGCACAAGCAATTTCAGGTGATCTAATACTAATTGGCTTCAAAAAGGATACTATGCGATTAGAATAATAGAGCATCCATCCGAATGTTCTTGTCGTTTGAGATCTATTGATGCATATATGAGTACTTATTTAGTTGTAGTTTCTTTCAGATGAGTACCGACCTTTTGATCTTTACTCTTTTTGATGTACTCCCAGTTGAAATATGGAAATTAAGAAGAGTCTGGGTAGCATAAGTTTAAACTACAGGACTATTAGGTCTCCTTATTTGCTTAGTGTTTTAACGTGAATTTCATTATGCCTCCTGGTCCAAAGTTGTCTTGGCCAGTTTCAAGGATTTTTTTTATACTAATAATGCTGTGCTTCATAGGGTAGGTATACTGCTCAGAATAAATCTTCCTTGATGATAGTGATATTGTTTTATGGTTTTACCCTTGAGTTTCTTGCTGACTCGATGTAATCTAAAGTAGCATCTTTGAGCTGAAAAATAGTTTCATTGACTCAGGTTTTCATTCTTGATAAAACCTGCAAAAACTTTCCTATGCTTATGCATTAAGAAGCTATCCGCTATTGTTTGGTTTACTATTCTGATACTGTCAATTATCTGGAGAAAGGTCGATCTACACCTGGTGTAACGATCATTATTAATTTTCCAATTTTTGTGCATGTTGAGCTCTTACTAAGACATAAATCACTTGTTGATGTGCAGCTATAGCAGAGCAAAACATAGGTACTCCAAGGGGCAGAATGTTCAGCTTAGTCCTGGCTATAATCTTCTTTCAGCTACAGAAGCAGGTGCTCTGGTGAGTATTGAATTGCTCCAGGTATTTATTTTCATGATTGTTTTAAAGTCTCCATAGGATAATTTTTTTTTTTTTATTCAGTCGCTTGTAAATTGTGGCTATTAAATTCCACCTGCTATCAGCAGCTACGATTTGTCTACTGCCATAATGAGTAATGACTTCTTATCTTCTGTTTCAGTGACTTGCAAACTAAGGGCTATCATTCAATCTAACCTTATGATAACTGTGCCACTCCTAAGCTAAATAGTTCTTGTGAGTAGTTTCTGACATTGAATTAAAGGGGGCAAGTTATTCTGCATAGTGATTCACTGTTATATCACTTAAGGTAATCATACTGATAAGTAAAATATTATGTTATCAGCATGGATTATCATGCGACTTGCACAGTGCGTGCTAGTCATTGGCATGATCAGTGCCGACATCTTATCAGCATGATAAGTTTCTGACCAGCACAGAAATATATGGTTATCAGTCTACCATATATGCAATGTATAGTCTTCTTCTTCATGCACTGGCACAGGTTTTCATGCATTGAGTGTCAGTAGACTCTGATTTTCGATCGTGTTTCCTTCCAGTTCTGTACTTGAGCAACCATTATGATTTACTTTGTCTAGTCAAACTCATAGTCAGGAGACCAAGCTGAAGTTATGACTAACGGTAATACTACTTATCAGTCAAGTAGATACATGGCGTAGTAGATATGTGGTGTTATTAAAATTTGGATAGCTTTGAATGGATGAATATAGTAGATAATATGGTTAGTCAAACAGTTCTTTTTTCAATGCATACTATTCTGCCATAATTTAGCATAGGTTTTCACACCAAACTCTAACATATGGCCACAGATAATGTAGCCTGGTGCATTCTCATGCTTAAAAGAATCTGCAACACAAACCTGTCAAACATCTAACTTGATTCACATCAACTGTGCTATCATAGTTGTCGACTAGGGGAATAGTGATTCCAGTCTACCTATACACCATGCAGATGGTCATTAGTTGTGATGCTCAGACTCTCCAGGGTGGTAGTCTTTTCAGCTCACCTAGTAGAAGTGTTAAGTTATGATGCTAAAAGTCATCAATTGCTATAGCCATTGTTTTAGATGTAAGAATGAATGAATCTACCATGACAGTAGCCCAAAAACAGTCTAAAACCCAATGCTTTTGTACTTAACATCTCCTACTGAGTGATGACAGATTGAAAGTTGTATAGAGATTTCAAGGCAAAGCTTCATAGGAGCCTAATTAAACATCTTACCGCATTGTAATTGCTAAAAAGCTGATGAATTTCTTGTTCCATTGTCATTTACCCATGTTTTAACAAGATCCTTAGGTGAACTGCAAGTACTTCTTGTAAGGTCAAGCAAGAATATTGTCTTTGCTTATCTTTTCTATGTTTCTTGCTGATTGTTATTTTGGCAGCACCAGATTTTTGTTGAATAAGAGGCTGCATTTTGTTTTGACCACAGGTATGCTTGCTTACTAATCCTATTTGGCTAGTTAAGACGAGATTGCAACTTCAAACACCTCATAATCACAATCGACCTTACTCCGGGTTTACTGGTTCGTACATCCATGTTCAACTTCTATTCTCACATGTTTGATGGTGCTAAATTGGAGACTAATGCTTCTATGCATACTATAGAGTTTTATCTCTCACACCATCTCCCAGGATATATTCTCCCGTCATATAATCTTCTGGGAGACGATATCATCCCATATCCTATGCTCGAAAACAAATGAGACCTAAGTATATTAGCCAATTATGTGATTAACGTTTGTGCAATTACAAATATCATGTGTCCGCATGTGCTAGCACGTATCTCCCGTGCATGTTGCCATATCATGCTACATCATGTACTATCTAACTTGTGATCCGCATATGTTTGGATTTCACAATTTGGATTATTGTGCTGCTGACACTGCATGCCATCATTGGGATGGTTGGTTTTGCCTATCTCATGGAAAGCTATAAATGGTAATTTTCATGTATTGCATAGGTATGCATTTTCTTGTTGTATCTATCACATTTTTTTATCCTAATACTTTCTAGGCTTTGGCTGTATTAGCCACTCACATTGGATGCCTAATGCTTTATCATTCAAAGCGGAAAACAGTAACAGGAGATTTAGGCAGATGGCTTACATGCAATCTATAAAGAGAAGGCTTGTTTCTTTTTTTTTATTATTATTATTAGTTAAGCCTTTTATCCATGCTTAGGGGGGCAAATACCCTACATTTCTGACAAATTTGGGGCCTTGGGGATTAGAATCCAAGACCAACCCAATTTATTAAGAGAAGGCTTGTTTCATTCTATTGCTCGGACAATTGCATCTTCAATTTAGGCATAGTCCATTGTAACTTTTACCTTTGCACTATTTTTTTGCTTGTTGAGCTTTTATAGTCGAATCATGTGACTGTTGTTATTTGACTTGTACTTTCCATTCATGTTATCTTAAACCAGATGCCTTCAAAACCATCTTAAGAGATGAAGGATGGCGTGGTCTTTATAAAGGGATTGGGCCCGGACTTTTGCTTGTATGTACTGCTATTTAGCTTGGTTTTCTTTACTTTGATCCAAGTTTTACCTGAACTTATTTTCCATTTTGTTCTTTGTTTCACCATTTCGATCCATAAGATCAGCTCGCCTCGAGGCCAATCAGCTTGCAGCTTGTGGCAAGTCCCTCCATTGCTAAACTTGGCCCTAGTAAAGGGTTTGTTGTCAAGTGTTGAAGGGTTGATGTCGGGTTGAAACCTGGTTTTAAAAATGGGGTTTCATGGGTAACGCGAAAAAGTGCCATTCGCACCTAAAATCGGATTTCAAATTATGTTGGGCATGTTTAAGATGTACGCAGCATGTTATTTAAGTAGTATTTAAGTGATTCTTATCAATGAATTTATGGAGTTCCTATCGAGATAAGAAAAGAATAAACAACATGTGATAACATCTGGAAGGAATATGCGCATGCTGTGTGCTCTTAGATGTATGATCAGATCTAGTATTTCCCATAAGACATCAGATGGAATTCCGCTACACTAATGTACCAAAATTTGGTTATATTAGTAAATCTGGGATAAAAAAAGTAGTCAAGTTTATCTAACTGAGATTGGCTCACCTGTTTACCAACCCTTAGAGTCGCCTATGGCCAAATTCCAACATTCATTTTGTTTTGCAACATTCTTAAAGTTTCATAGCTACATGTGCTTTGTCTTCCCCTGTGATTTTCTCATTCAATGAGTATGGAAAATAATTGAAAGCTTAGAACTTATTCTTGTTACATTCATTTACTTTTGGCTCTCAGCGCCATGGATTTCCATACCGGCCGGTACGCATACGTACCGGCCGGTATTTACCGTACCGGTGGCTAACCGGGACAGTTTTCTCCCCCAGATCGGATTAGGGGGAGACCGGATGTTTACCGGCCGGTTTGGATACAAACCGGCCGGTACACGCTGGTTTGGATGAATACCTCCAAACCGGCCCTTAAAAAAACCTGAGGAAGAGAGGTGAAGGAGAGAGGGAAGCAAATAGCCAAATTACATAATACAATGACGGCCGCCCATATACACCTTCATATCCTAAGGTTTCGGCACATAGGGTATAGAAAATTATATAAACTATTCCTATCAACAGATCTCAAATCTGTTTTTTGTTCCGGGGCCCCGTCGGGGCAGCTTCGAACCCCGCTCTGCGTAGTGCGTCATGGTCGGGTCCGGAATGATCAGGCTCCACAAACTCAACAAGAAAGAGGGAGGGGGAGAAAGAGAGGAAAATATATTAAGCTATTATAAATGTAGGAAAATGGAAATGTAGAAAAATTGAAAATAGTTGTAAAACTATTATAAATGTAGGAAAAATGTATTAAGCTATTGCTTATTTTTCATGTATTGTATTATACTACTTTGACAACTTATCACTCTGCTTTCATATAAGAAATGATATTTGGCTAATTAGAAATATTGAATACAAGTGAATATCAATTTTAATTGTTAATTACATTAGTTAGCTTCAATATATTTCAAATCAAATAAAAAACGAGTGGAAAACACCCTAAAAGAAGCCAAACCACCCTTTCATGACCGGTTTGGATGCGTACCGGTCCGGTACGCACCGTACCGCCGGTACGCACCGTACCGCCGGTACACACCGTACCGCCGGTACGCACCGTACCGGCGGGTGGCCGGAACGGCGCGTACCACCGGGACGATAATCCATGCTCAGCGCTGCAGTTCTTGGTACCTCTCTGTTGCCCTTTAGAGCTAACTAACCATATTTTATATCTTAACTAGAAGCTCATTGTTGGTGAGTACATAGTGCTTATATAGACTGTTGTTTTGCTACTATGTTCCAAATTCACCCAAATGCAAGCTGAAAATTTGGAACTTCGAGTCGACACAGATGACCCTTGAATAGTGTCTCAGGCAAATCAACTCGTTAGTGAGTCAACATTTCTTGAGAAGTTTGTTTGGTAGACTTTAATGAAGTATGAAATAACTAAGACTGCAATTTACATATTATTGGATCTCCACTTCAATTTATTGGCTACTTATCCTGCTTGTTTTGTCAGGTTTCTCATGGTGCAGTGCAATTTACAGTCTATGAGGGTCTGCGTGAAATTACTCTGCAAATAAAACAAAGAAAGAAAAGCTTGGGGCACAAAGATGATCTTAAGTTTCTGGTATGGTGATATGAGTAGTTAGTGCATTTGATAGTCTATTATTTGTTTGTTTGAGTGTCTAAATATCCCTTTTTGAACTGGCATTATTGATTCTGTTTTTATTCTTAACTTGACAGTAATGATATAGGCAGCAGGCTGATGGAATAAAGTTAACATGGTTTAACGTTTGGGATCCTCATCCACAATTTTATTCAACTCATATCCAGTATTTTTTATTTGGATTGATGTAAAAATAGATCTCTTCTATTTTCATCTCATTCATTCTGATTTTTCCTTTGGGAATATACATTTTTGGCAGAAATGTTATCCATCTAGAGTGTGGCTCAGTAAGGGCCTGTTTGGCTCACCTGGATCCACCGGTATCCGTGGGATCCGGCGTTTGGATAACACACGGATCCCGGAAAATGGGATCCGCCCAAGGGCGGATCCCATTCCCGTGGATACCGCGTATCCCGCAGATCCGCGGTATCCAAACGGACCCTAAGTGAATCTCTATTTTCTTAAAACACTCGACTTTCGGAAAGTGACATAAAGCTTGAGTCAGGCTGATTTAAGCTATTGATGTATTGTTAATACATGGATTAGTAGTTTGCATGAACTATGGGTGTGGCATAGCTAGGAACAAATATTGCTTTCTGGAAAATGCTTGGAAGATGTGTAAATGAATGATTTACAAGTTTCTTCTACTTTTGTCATTTAATAAGGCATCTTTTACTTTGCTGAAGGATGTTCCAGCCAGACGTGTAAATGAATGATTTACAAGTTTCTTCTATCTCTGTCATTTAATAAGGCATCTATTACTTTGCTCAAGGATATTCCAGCCAAGGATTACCTTGCCGGAGGCACATCTCGTGCCGGCCGGAGGGTAATTTGTGTTCTGTTTGTGAGCTTATGCTCTTTTTCGACATTATCCATTCTTCTATGCTTTGTTTATAGCGCTGTGGATAACTAACGCTTTTCCTGTCTGACAAGGTTGTTTTTGTTGATAATGATGATAATATTAGGTAATAACACACTTGTTTTTTTTGCAGATCCATGAAAGTTACACAAACTTAAAGTAGACATTCTTAAGCAGCTCTGATTTTTATGCTATGCACATGAAGAGTTGTAGTAGCCTCCATAGAAGTATGAATTACAATTGAGGGAGTTAACACCTTCATAATTGTGCCCACATTGAATTTTAGCTTTGTTTTCCAATCAACAAATATGATAGCTATGTGAGAAATTTGTTCCCTCTATTTTCCTTACTCTTGGATGACAAGTAAATTTTTGCTTTGGATCAACAAGATTATTTTGAATGCTGTTTGTACTGGCATACTGACTTCGAATAGGTCTAAAATATATGCATATGTGGAAAAGAAATGGAAAATAATAAAGTGCATTATGGTTTCACATGATTTAGAATGTAGATGCCTTAAAAGTATCCGGTATGCTACTTTCCTGATTTTTGATATAAAGATGAGTCCTTACAATGTTTGAGCCTTGACATTAAAGGCAGAAAACTTATGAGAGGTTCTACTACAATATGGATAACATCCTATTTATCAATTACCTTCCACATTAAAGGCCAACAATATATACTCACTAGACCTAATACTGGTGCCAGCGAGAGGATTCATTTATCATAAATAACAGAATAAAGTATAAGTAGTTGAGTGTGGTAGGTTATTGGAAAGTTTCAAAATGCTAAGCTGGTCAACAACTTGCAAGAGCCATGGATTTCTTTTCTTTTTTTTCCTCAAAACATGCAAAGCAAAATATGGTGGCATAGCGTAGTGACCAGTATTGGCATAAGATCTTCCATTCTGTTTTTAGAAGCATTAGCGAATTGCTTCCTCATACTCCATATAAAGTAAATTACGAACTTGGGGAAGATATGTTGCAACATTGTCCCCTCAAAATAGATATACAAATCTTGATTAAGGTAGGTTTCAAGATCTGATCTAGCAGCTTTTGTTTTTCCTGTAAGATCTGACATTTCTAGTTCTTAGTCACCACTAAAACCATATGCTCTCCCTTGCTTGATTGTTGAGCGAAGACGAAAGTTAATAAACTGTATATGGATGACTACATTGTTTTGCATTAGCAGTTTGTGATTAAAGTATCTTCACAACAACACGAAAAGTACAATCAGTGCAGGAGTATTTTCTGTTTGTCAATGGATGGAAATTTTGTTTTGGTTTCATGTGTTGCAATATGGATGTAGAATGTGGTCCATGGTTAGCTTGGTTGATTCCATCTTTCACTATTAGCCTATATTTGACGATCTCTTTTTCCATCAACCAGAATTCTTTTGATTACGCAACCCTGGGAGCTTCATCTAAGATCGCTGCCATTCTGCTTACATATCCTTATCAGGCAATCTTCTGTGAAATTTAAACTCAATCTGTTTCGTTTGGTTGTGTTGTCCATGGGGTTGCTTCTTATGATGCTTAACTTTTCAGGTTATTCGAGCACGATTGCAGGTAATGGTATCGGATTGCAAGGAAAACAAATTGTAACTCCTAGAAAAAAAATCTTTTTGTAGTCTTACTTGCTTCTGGCTTCTCATCACATAGTTCTCTTCCTCTACAGCAAAGGCCTAGTAAGGATGGAATCCCAAAATATTGGGATAGCTGGCATGTTGTGAAGCAAACTGCTAGGTACATAATGTTGTCTAACTTGTAATGGAAGTTAGTTTTCTGATATGAAATTTCTTGGTTTTTCCCCCATTGTGGATTCTAGGAGACTTTTCATGATTGTATTAAAGTTTAGAAGTTACTACTTTGGTAATGGAAAATATGACCAGGGCTTGCTCCTTTATCCTTGTTATAAAGATAGTGGAAGAATACGTTCTAAACCCCCAACAAAGGTTAAGGACCAGATGGTTTTCTGTAGTATTCTTTTAATAGGGCTTGATTGTGGTGAGAAAGACTATGCCATGGTGCATGCATTTTATGATACTAGGGTTTTTGAAAGAAGCTTGAATGCATCTTTCATCACCTAATTACTAAAGAAAATTGGGTGGGAGGTTAGTAGACATCAAGGACTATAGGCCAGTTAGCTTAGTGAGTAGCATGTATAAAATGATTGTGAAGCTCATCTTGAAGAAGGCTATAGTTCTGCCATATGAGTGTTCAATCATGATTTATGGAATCTAGGGGTGAGCAAAATCGAACCGAAACCGAACCGAACCGAATGATTTCGGTTCGTTCGGATCGGTTTTCCGGTTCAATCAGTTCGGTTTGGTTTTTAATTTTTAAAAAATTCGGTGTTCGGTTTTTTATTTTAATCTTCAGGTAAAACTGAAAAACCGAAGTTGGAGGGAGGAGAAGGGTCTTCAGAGGGAAGATGAGAGGCAGGAAATGGCGGTGATGCAAGGGGGGACAAGATCCGCATGGTCCGGTGGCAGTGTGGTCGGTGAGGAAGTCGGTCGGTGGTCGAAAGGAGAAGGGGCGGTGCTCCTGCGGGGAGGAAAGAGTGAAAATGGGAAAGAAGAGAGAAGGTGGTGAAGCTTGGTGGAAAGAGGTTGAGGTCAGCCGGGTCGGACGGCGTGTGATACAGAGGAAAATCAGAGCGGGGGGAGATCAGTGATGGTGAGTGTGAAGGGGGACGGCAACGGCCGACGGGGAAGGATACGAGAGAGAGGGAGACGCATGGGGGCCCAACTCCTCTCACCTGCAAGTCCCCCTCAACGGACTCCTCCCTCCCCCCAACTCCCGATCTCGACCTCCATCTCCGACAACCACCTCGCCGACCAAGCCCCGGCCACCGCCCGACCCCTTCACCTAGCCGCCACCAAGCTTCGCCACCGGCTCCAGACTCCCTCCGCCCTCGTGCGTCCCCAAGCTCCGTCCGACCTCGCCAAGCCCATCGCGCAGGCCTCTCCCATCGTCCCGACCTCCCTCGACCTCTTCTCGCAGCTGCCCCGACGCCAAGCTCCACCACGCTTCCCTGATCTCCTCCGTCGAAGAGGATTTGCGCCGAGATCTGACTTCCACGGGCTCCCCTCATTCTCTCTCCTCCAAGTCCCCACCCCTCAACAGGCTCCTCCCTCCCCCCAACTCCCGATCTCGAGTATGGGTTGATGGAGATCCGGCGAAGGATGGCCGGCGACGAAGTCGAGGGTGGCCATGTATCGGATTGGAGTGGATGGGGTCGTGATTGGAACGGAGGAGGGAGAAGAGAGAACGACGGGTGAGGAGGGGGCTTTGGAGGAGAGAGAACGAATGTTCGGTTCGGGTTCAGTTTAATGGATAAATTCGTTTCGGTTCGGTTCTTGAAATTTGGACTGAAAAAATTTCGGTTTTTCGGTTCTTGACCGAAAACCGAACGCTCACCCCTAATGGAATCGGCAAATTCTTGATGTGGCTTTGATGGCCATCAAGTCTGTTAATTTCAAACTCAAGAGTAAAATAGTTCCCATCTTTTATGTAAGCTGGACATTGCAAAAGTTTATGACCATTTAAGTTTATCTGTCTGTGGAGAAAATGCGTTATGGGGAAAGGGAAAAAGTGGAGCAAATTCAGTATTTATACTTTGTGTTGGTGAATATGGCAGCTAATGGATTCTTTGACAACTTAAGGGTTTGAATCAGGGGGGTCTCTCTCCTCTTTATTTCATTTCAACATATAAGGTTCTAGTGGGATGGGTATATTACTAGCAGCTTGGGGAAAGACAGGAGGTGGTGGTATCTCATTTGTTTACTGCAAATGGCATATGTGTATTTATATGCTCGGAGGATTTTAGGGTTTTGTGGTGTTTATTGTTATGTCTCATGGTTGTTAATGGATTACAGGTCCATTTCTTTTGGGTTAGTTGTTTGAAGTAAAGTCCTACAAGGGCATATTGGTTGAGAGATATCAGAAGAGACCTGTTTCATGGATAAGATATAACAATGTAATGAGGTAGGTGTACTCATTCAGAGCACACTTTCATCCTTGTTTCGTGAAAATGATGATAGTATGCTAAGGATGTAGACTTATTTTCGTGAAGTTCAATCATGATTTTACCAACATACTGTCATTTCACTATTCTTATCTTTGGCGTGAGGATGCTTCAGAAGTTGATGAGAGACTTTCTTTTGGGAAATTGCAGAGGACTTCAAGTATCGCTTAGTTGATTGGGAAATGATGTGCTGATCTTTTCATCACGGTGGCTTAGTATTTACCATTTGGTTCAAAATAACAAAGCTCTGTTAGCGAATTGATTATGGTGATTGTTTTGGAGCAGGTAGACTATCGAGGCAGGTGATAGATGGAAAATCTGGGCTTAAATAGGAAAGCCAGTTCTCTGATTCAATTAGAGGTACTCGTAGGGGTGGGTTTATGAAAGCTTATTGTCCGAGATCTCTTGATTTTCATAAATTGGAAGGAAAGTCTTATTCTGTTGTGGCCAAGGGTCCTTTGAAGAATGTTTCCTGGGATTGGTAGATTGATGTAACAAATCGGGATATCTCTATTGTCAAATGCAAGCATTCTTCATTTACTGGTAATATTGTGTCCAGTGTTTTCTAGGGCTATGCAGGATTAGAAACTTGATCTGGTGGAAGCTTTGTTTGGGATCTGTAGCGATGTAAGATCCACAGTTGGGGTGGAGGATGAGTTGATTTAGCTGGGGCTAAAAATGAGATGTTCATGGATTCTGCTTTCTACAAAGTGTTTGCAGGAAAGAGTGGTCTTCTTTGCCTTTGGAAGGGAGTTTGGCATCAGAAGGCCCCTTTAAGGTTCTTTGTGTGGACAGTTATTGCAAAGCTATTTTCATGACATATTCTTACTAGGATGGCAAACTTTGGACAGATTCCCACATTGGTCATTTATGTTAATAGGGACAGAAAGTATCAATCATCTATTGTCCATGGTTAAGTCTTAGCATAATAGGTCGGTTTCGGCCATAACAAATCCTGCTTTAGCCTAAATGGATTAGATTTTGGAAGTTTTCTTGGGTGTGTATTGCCGATTCCGAACAGTTTTGGGTAGTTTCGGACCTGTTTTACCAAAACCGTTTGAAACGGGTATGGTTATTATCTTAAAGTTGGGCCTGTTAGCGAATAACGCAAGTGATGGTGCTTTTGCCCTTGATCCCCCATCTCACCTTCATCCAATGCCCTAGCAATCTACACAAATCTATCTACTCTAATGCTTTGCTTGCCAATGATGCGCGACTGCCATAAATGGTAGCAAGTTAGATCTTGGATGAGGTTAGTCGACATTAACATTCTATTAAACATCATGCTTTTCTTTCCCGATGTCTATGTTTCCCATTTCTTCTCTTTCCAACGAGGTTTTGGGTTCTTTGCCATCCCTACCTGTAGCCTAGCTGATTGGCTGTGGTTTATTGTTTTACTCATTGGTAGTCCCTTTATTGTTTTTGTCAACTGTTTCTTATGATTGTCAAAAACTAAGAATTTATTTTTTTTTTTTTTTTTTTGATGAGTTGAGCATCAAAAACTAAGAATTTAGCTACTGAAAATACCAGAAACTTAAATAAGAGAAGACAAATGATATACCAGCGAGGGCACGCTTAACACAAGAAGAATAGTTCACTTAATTTCTTTTCTTGTTATGAACACCTCAATCCATTCCAGTATTCAAGTCTTCCATTTGACTGGACATAATTGCAATACGAGTAGATTTGATCCGATTAAAATTTCATTTGCATAGAGTTTTCAGTTTTTTGAATAGATTTGACCCATTTAATATTCCTTTTTTATTGAGTTTTCAATTTTTAATAGTGGCTGCCGGTGCATTAAGTGGTTATTACCTCATGCTGGCCGTGATTGGTTTTTATTTCAACAACAACATTTTGTTTAATCTATGTCTGGGTTGCATGTCGGATTATCTAAAGGAATTGGGAATCTTAATCGAATGAGAAACAGAACAATCATCAAAGAAATATTCGCCTTTTGATGCATCTTGTTAGACAACTCTAACAGAAAAATAAGAAATTATGACTAAAATAAACAATTATACTATCTCATAGAAGGTCATGACTATCATATATTTGAACCTTTACGAAAA
>OY986974.1:19510247-19568668 GCA_963920575.1 Narthecium ossifragum
GCTCTCCTGCGACGAATCCATCTTAATTAGAGGATTTGTTAGCGGCGATCGTAACTCACCCTTCGATCGCCGATCTTCAGGCGATTGTTCTTGCCGACGAGGGTTCTTAACACGATCTTCGTCGAGTGATAGGTGGAACTAGCCATTCGCCTAACGACAATTTGGATTAAACCATTCAATTTGAGGAGATATGCCCTTATCTTAGGAAGACCTATTAGAACCCTTGTTATTGATTAAGGATCCCTCGGCCTCTGTTTATATCTTAGTCCCTTTTTGTATTAATTTTGGTCTAGTCTAGTTAAAAACCCAAATCTAAATCTTTTCCTCCAACTTCTTGGTAGACAATTATGCTTAGTATGTCCTTTCAACTCTAGTTTCTTCCCTGCGGATCGACTCGGACTCACCACTAGCTACCCCATAGGTAGTTAGTTAGAAGTTTGATTATAAATTTGTAATTTTGATCGGGCGCCTTAAGCCGCGACACTTTCCACGCTCCATCAATCCTCGATCGCTAAACTGGAATAAAACAGGTAAGCTTTGCGAGCTAGCCAGTCGGCATGGGAGTTATCTTCTCTAGGGATATAAACAATCACGGCCTCTAAAAAACCACGTATCTCCCACCATATGCTTTGCACAATGCCTATGCATTCACCCGTCAGTGGCATGGTTCCCTCAATCATCCGGACTCTGAAGAGTAGTCGCATTCTATCGTCACCTATTTGCATCCTCTTTGTGTGGCTTCCTTGACAGCCACTAGGATGGCGAGAAGCTCCCCTTGCAGCGCAGAATTCGCCACCTGACATCTTCCATCTGACCATAGAATCACCCCATCGTCATCGATGCAGACAACTCCCAGGCCTGCCTTGCCCGTTGTAAGATGGAAAGACGCATCTGTTTGTATTCTGACTCCTCTGACACGCATCGCATCATGCTTCCTTGTTTGCTATATTGAAGCCATGTATTCTTTGACTTTTCAGACAATGAGTCAGGACATGTCGCGAGCGCCATGTACTTCCTCTCCCACTACTAGCTTGCACCTGTTCTTCCATATCCACCATAAGCCATATGCAATCAGTGAGTTTTCCTTCTTGACTATGTCGCCTTTCCGGGGCCTACACAAAAGCTCAGAGCAAGCTTCAAGATTAAGATCAGTGGTGTGGATGCTGGTTCTAGTTAGGACTTTCTCCCACACGTCCTGAGCGAACCGGCAGTTGAAGAGAGGTGTTCGATGTCTTCATCTGCAAGGTTGCAACGGGGGCACTCTCTCTCTGATGTGAGACATAGGTGCCAAAAAGCCAACTTGGTAGGAATCTTACCGTGTTGGAGCTTCCAGAGAAAGTGCTTGACGTGAGGTCCCGTCGGTGCTGTCCACACACTTTTCCATTGTTGGAACTGCTCGTCGTGCTTAGCCTTCTCCATGTGCTCGAGCATTATGCCTATGTTGACCACCACTTTCATTTCATTCAGGACATGTTTGGTTTGTTCATAATAAACCCCTTTTACTCAAACACCCTTAATAATTTGACCATTACTGAAACTAGAATATAACTTTATTGGACTCAATCATCCAAAGTAGGTTTCACAGCTCAAAATAGAATTCAAGAAAATAAAAGGAAACAAGTAAATAAGTAACTAGTCGTAATAAAAACAGCAAATCCTACAAAGTAACAAATAAAGAAGTGGGAAATCCTACTCAAAGCAAGAGACAAGAAGCAAGGGAGGGCATGGGCCCTAGCAGCCCAACCCATGGCTGGCTACCCGTCTCCATGAGCCGGCCTAGTCTAGGGTAGTTCTCATGTGGGGTCCAGGCCCACATCTGTAACATTTTAGGTGTTACTAACGCAAGAGACCCTTGTTACGACTGACCGGTCCAAGAACTGAGACCACCGGCATTTCATTCTCCCTTTCTTCTCCAACTCATTTAGTTATTACACAAGTTCATCTAAAAAGTTCTCGAGGAAAATCTTCAAATTTGCTGTATGCAGATTTGGGACTCATTTGTTTTATCCTGAAGGCTATTTTCTTTATAATCCAAGCATCAACAAGTAGGGGCGAACATCACATTAAAAATAAGGGTAATAAGGGGACATCCCGGAGCCACCATGATAGCTAATCAGCAGTCTATCTTTAATTTCCCCCACGCTTGCCTAACTCCAGGGATGGCAATTGGGGTTCAAACCTGCCAATCCGACCCGATTCAAAATTAACGAGTTCAGGTCGGTTATATTCGAGTTCGAGTTAGAAATGGATTAACCCGTTTATGACCCGTCAATATACGGATCGGGTGCGGATTGAGTCGGGTAACCCGGCTAATCCGTTAATCACCCGAGACCCGTGCCCCGATTATCAACCTGTGACCCGTATAAACCCATTAATTTTCTAAGCTTTTCATGTATTTTTTATCTCAACCGCACAATCTTTCAATCAACGGGTAAGATCTATTCTTGTGCTTACACGGCATAAGTAGCTAGGTTTCTATACTGTTTCTGAATAGTCAATACGAGTCACCAAATCCCCCTCGTGTTTTCTCCCTCCGAGCCATATCTCTGGGCGAGGGCTCTCTGTCGCGATCTCTTCCATACGTTCTCTCTTCCGGCGAGTTTTCTTCATTCCAGATGAACTCTCTTAGGCGACCCTCTCTCCCTAACTAATCCAAACGTGAAATGCCCAACTCAAAGGGGATATTAGAGTTAGCGCTCTCCGCCGCCGTCAACCATCGTCGGAAGGTACGTCTCTCTCTCTCTCTCTCTCTCTGTCTCGTTTTCGAAGCTTTCTTTGTTTGAGTTTTGTGCTTTTCAAGGTTCTTGAAACCAGCACTTGTTTCTTAGTCCCCTTTGATTTGATTTTTTCAAGCTTCCCTTTTAGTTGGATTTCTTCAAGATCCCCTTTGATTGATTGCATTTGTGATGAACTCTGACCAAAGATTAGATTGGCTAAGCTTTTTTCTTTTCAATTCATCACTTTTCTACAATCTCCATATAAGGTTTAATATTTTAATTAGAAGAGTTCATTATGCTTCTGTTGCCCGAGTTCTTACTATTGGTTTTCACCCTAGTGGCCTATCAGATTATATGCTTATTTTGAAAGTAATTATGTTTCAAGGTCTTCTGTCATAACTGTAAACTTATTCGAAATATCTATTTGGTTCATACCTTAACCATTGATTTGCATTTCAATCATCTTTGCAGGTTTTTTTTTTTATTTGTTCAGCCAACAGGCTAGGCAAGAGATACAAGAAGGAGAACAAAAAGAACATAGAGCTAAACAAAAGAAAAATCCGAAGGAAACTCAGATCCAGGAGCAAAGACTCACTGCCGGGACCATCCATGACTTCTGACAAGCCCAGCTAACAAATCTGAATGTCCACAAGGTCTCGATGCACAGATCTGAAAATCGAGACATCAAAACGGGCTGAAAGAGCGTAGATTTCTCTAAGCAACCCACAGAAAATGAAAGGCCATGAGATACAATCATTTATACATCCAATCAAAAAGGAGGCATCTGACTCAATTAGAATCTTAGAACATCCATGTACACATGTAAGCTGCAATGCTCTACGTATGCCAAAGAGTTCAGCTGCTTCAACTGAGTTCACCACTACAAATTCAGAAACTGCAACCCATAAACTGCCATCTTTTCGCTTAAGCACCACACCAATCCCAGCAGACCAATCAGATGCCATAAAAGAAGCATCCGATTGAACAAGGCAAACACCCTGATCACTAAAAACTGAAGGAGACCGAATCAAAGGAGTGTTGCAATTCCAAAACTCAGTTGCCATGTGTTTAACTCTCAAAAAAAGTACACCAGCATCAACTTTCACACCTTCAAAAATCATAGCATTCCTAGCTTTCCAAATGGACCACAAACCAAAGCCAACAATAGTTTTAAGGCCCATGATGTCCGTCGCTGAAGAAGAATGCAATAACAACTAAACCATATCATCAAAACAGAAGGAAGAAGGCGTAGGGAGCAGGAGATGCCAGAGCTGAGCAGTAATGGAGCAATCAAAGAAAATGTGAAGAATTGACTCCTGATAGATATCACAAAGAGGGCAGACATCCTCAGAAATGCAACTAAAATGCCACAGAACATCTCTCATTGCCGGTCGCCCATGGAGAAATTTCCACAAGAAGAATCTGACTCATGGAGTAAGAGGAAGGCGCTAATGATTTAACCAGAGTTCACAAGGGAAAAGAAAAGGAGACGGCGCAGCAGGGAGAGAGAAAAATGAAAGCTGATTTGGACGTCACCCTCCCAGAAGGACAGAAAGACCAAACCCAAGAGTCTCGAGGAGAGGAACGAGGAGGTAAGGAACATACTCTTAAAGCCATAGACTCGCTAAAAAGAACTCTGAGCAAATCCGCGTTCCATGCCCCATCTGAGACAACATCAGCAACCACTAACTCTTCCAGTCACTTGTTTGGCATAACAGACATATTCAGAAAACATAGGAGACAAGCAACAACATCCTCTTCAAACCATCGGTCAAACAGTAGACTCACTTTGCTATTCAAACCAGGTTTAAACTGAATGCCCATCCGTAGGTTCTTCACAACAGCAAATAGATCCTTCCAAACAAAGGACGCTGATCTCGGACACGTCTGATGAGTCACTAAATATTCATACTTAAATCCCTTAATTTACCTTTATTAGCCCGATATTGTTTTTATTTGATAGTTTGTTAGTTTATTTCAGGTTTAATGAAGATTCAAATTAGAAAATACAGAAAAAAGCTAATATATTGAAATTACGTCGCTTCGCTGTCAGTTTCAAAAGAATTCACTAAACTCTCCAGATAAGTTCTATATTTCTGAAATTTGGAGAACTTCTATAAGACATCAAGACGAACAACTTTCATGTTGGATACTTTACAAGATTCCTGACAGATTAATACCAGTTTTGATAACTATGAAGATAAACAGATGCTGGGAAACTAGTCCGTCGACGTTCAGGAGAATATTCGCTAAATATTTCAGATAAGTCCGAATATTATCAAATCTTCGGGATCGGACAGAAGACTTCCTAATATACATCTTTTATATTGTACTTGTTATCAAATTCCAGCTTGATTGGACCCAGTTGCGACCGGAATAGACTGCCAGGAATTAATCCAGGGAATCCGAGTTGTAGAAGGAGTCCAACTTAGCCATAACTCTAATTCCGGGAGTACAAATTGAACCCAAATTGATGTTTCTTTCTCCAATAGTCGAGCAACACGAGACATCCTCAAAGCCTTCTGCCAAATACGAAGATCACTGAGTCCTAAGCCTCCTTGATCCTTTGGAGATATCACCTTTTGCCACCCAACTCGGCCAAAACTTCGAGTTTTGTCATCCCATATGAAAATTCTAATAATGGATTCCAAACTAGATAGGACTCCCGTTGGTATTCCAACAGAACACATGTAATGCACAGTGGATGCTTGTAGGACGCTCTTGGTGAGTACAACTCTTCCCGCGCCAGACAACTGTGTTGCCGACCATGATGAGATGCTCTACAAAACACGACCAAGAAGGCTTGCATAGGCCAGCGCCTTGAGTCTAGTTCTGGCAATAGGTACCCCAAGATAAGTCCAAAGACACCCAATTTCTGCCTCTTGGACACCAAGAATTCCTTTAATTCACTCACCCCACTGCAGATCTAATGACGGAGAAAACAGAGCACTAGATTTAGCTTCATTCATGCATAGCCCAAAAAGAAAACCATATTGCAGCAAAATCTATCAAAGCTTCCTGGCTTCTGGGCAAGTGGCAGCAGAAACAAGAAGACAATCGTCTGTAAAGAAGATGCGAGATATGAAAGTTCGATCTACAAAACCTGAGTCCCACCAGCCCATGAGCAGAATCATTAAGAAGCCAAGAGAAAACCTCTTGAACCAAGACAAAGATATAGGGAGATAATGGATCTCACTGCCTCAGACCTCGATGAATAGTCAGTTCGCCAAAGGATCTCCCATTAAGAATGAAGGAAAAAACCGGCGAGGATATGCAAGACATTATCCACTGAATCCACCTAGTTGGAAATCCCATGCCAGAGAGAATAGCTCGAACAAAAGGCCAGCGAACTCTGTCGTAGGCTGACTGCAAATCAATCTTGAGAGCCATTAGGGGTCTAGAATGTGGTGCCTTGTCAACTGAATGCATCACCTCACATGCAGTCAACACACTGTCCACCATACTCCTTCCAAGTATGTAGGAAATTTGTTCCTCACCAATCAAACTATCGAGCACCAGTTTCAACCTCCCAACCATAATAGAAGAAACAACTTTGTAAGAAACATTACAAAGACTTATCGATCGATACTCCTTCATGCGTCTTGGGAAAGGCTTTTTTGATATGAAAGAGATAAAAGTTTTTCCCCAAGTAGAAGGAAGAACACCCCGTCGAAAAAAATCCTGCACTACCCGAACAAGATCCATACCAACCACCTCCCAATTTGCACAATAAAACTCTGTCAGGATGCCATCCGGGCCAGGAACAGCGTCACCTTTCATAGAGAAGACCATTCTTTTGATCTCTTCCACAATCACATCAGCAGCTAGGGAGGCATGATCAAACAGATTCAGCTGAGGCAGAGAAGGAAGAAAGGATCCATCAAAGAGCTACGAATCTTTCCATAGAATTCCAAAGTATCTGAACACCTCATCTCTAATGTCCTCTATATTAGTGGCCACAGAACCATCCATCCGGACGAGCTCTGCCATCTTTGATCGGTGAAGCTTGGGAGCAACAGATTTGTGAAAGAGCCTGGAGTTAGAATCAACTTCTCTAATCCAAGACTCCCTCCTTCTTAAAGATGCCAACCTAGTCTGCCGATTAACTAGAGAAGATAGATGGTTCTCAATGCAACGGAGGTCAACCCCTTCTTGATCTGACAAAATTCCTTCCTCTTCCTTCCAATACAGCTCCTTCAAAGAAAGTTGAAGATGAGAGATGGATTGAGAAAGAATAGCACCAGGTTTCCTATTCCAAGCTTTGACAACTGCCTTCAGAACCCTGATGCGAAAGCCAAGTACAAATTGTGTAGAACCATTATCATCTGAGCTCCAGATTTGTTTAACCATGAGCTTGAAAGCCATCTCACCATTCCAAGAAGTATCAATGTGAAACAGGACAGCCCCCAGCTTTGAGACTGAAGTTTCCAAAGAGAGGAGAATAACCCTATGATCAGAGTGAAAGCGATCACAGTGAAACATAGCTGCAGTAGAAAATTGCAAAAAACATGCCTCATTAGATAATGCCCTGTCCAATCTCTCGAAAATCTTTCCTCCACCTGGAGCCATGTCGCGCCACGTAAACACAGGACCAGAAAAACCCAAGTCTCGAGAACGGTTATCAAGAAGAATACATTGAAGGAAATCTTGGACACCCGCATCAAGTGAGAAAGGGAGACCTCCTCTCTTCTCAGCCGGAGATAGAATTGAGTTGAAGTCTCCAAAGACTAGGTGAGGCCACCCAATTGCGTTTACCTTTCCCATGCCCTTCCACAAGTCTCGTCTGTTGACGTAGTTCGTAGACGCATATACGACCGAAATAGCCCACTGTCCATGCGTTGTTGTAGCTACAACACCGTGAATAGCCTGCTGACAGTAAATCTCAAAAGATGCCATGCCCAATGATCCGCCAAAGAGTCAAAATCCCCCCACGAAGACCTTCTGCTGGCAACAAGAAACCATCCCAAGCACGACTTATCCGATGCTTCACCATACACCCATCCTCATGAGACAATCTGACATCCAAGAGGAACAAAAATTCCAAGTTGTAGAGACCCAAAAGACCTTGAGCAGCAATTGTCACGCGGGCAAGGCCAATCCCACGGACATTCCAGCAAAGGTGTTTATTCATCAAAAAACATGGGGATGTCCCCATCCTCGAGCATCTCCTCCCCTTCATTTATGCCCAATATAAAATCTCCAACCACGACCCCTTGAGAAGGCCAAAAAATAGGTGTGCTTGGCGAGGGATCGGACGAAGAAGAAGAAGATGCCTCCCCTCGATCAGCTTCTTTCCCCAATAATGCCCTCTTAAGAGATTTAGTCCCTTGCATATGTAAGATAAGCAAGTCTGACGATGAATGAAAACTTATTGCCTCCAATAGGTTATAGAATGAAAGTCCTTT
Source organism: Narthecium ossifragum (assembly GCA_963920575.1). Classification (NCBI taxonomy): domain Eukaryota; kingdom Viridiplantae; phylum Streptophyta; class Magnoliopsida; order Dioscoreales; family Nartheciaceae; genus Narthecium; species Narthecium ossifragum. The sequence goes on from OY986974.1 coordinate 19,518,370, forward strand.
GTGAGCCCTTGTATCATGATTAGCCTTTAGATTAAAGAAAGATTGGTGTACAGATTTGGTGTTAAAGTATAATATGCTACTTTGAATTGTTGATGTATCACATGTTCTTATATTGTTTTTTTTTTCCTTAAAATTTGTAGATGGATACTTTGGAGATTATTGATCTCATAGTTTGCAACAACTTTGTTAACAGACATGACCTAAACTAAATTGCATTGAATCTCCAAAAAAGCATGATATCATCTAATATCCCTAAGAACTCTGCAAACTCTGAGGATTTATCATGGACTAGCAATTTGTCGGTAAAAGTTTTAATTGCTGCTTAGAGTATGTAAGTTCAAATCTCAGCTTTAATTTGCATGCATCACCATTTTGGATGTCTACATCATAGATTTAGTTCACTAGTTTAAAATATGGGTTCATATGGAATCTCAAAATCTTATTACTTAAATGCTTGAGTTGCGTTTATGGATTTTGTAAAGGGCATTCATGGTGTGTTGTTGTAATGCTGGTCGATCCAAAGTTACTGAGGAGGGATAAAGCAGAAGCAATGGAATAGTCATCTTATAAAGACTAATATGATGTTAAGTTGGACTGCTTTTGCTTTCTGGGGAGCTACAATTTGTTGTGAATGGACTAAATGCCACTAAACGTTTACTTCTTAAGTTATGATAAAATGTTGAGTACTATAAACATGAGATCGAATGTTTTCTGCCATTGAATGGTGATTGAATTGAGAAATTTTCTTGTAGATGATTGAATGTTATAACAGAAATGTTATTGCTCCTGCTTCTGTCTTTGTGGGATTCAATTTAGATTTATTTTGTTTAATCACAAATTTCCTTAAGATGAAAAGAAGAATTATGTGCTCTCAGTTAAACAGGTTGACCCGATCCGTTTAATAAACGGGTTAGGTGGGTCGGGTCGGGTTGACCCATTTAATATCAAGTCAGAATTGGTTTGACAAACCTAATCCGTTTATTAAACAATTGGATTCGAGTTTACTCTTTGGATTGAGATATTGATGCTCGATCCGACCTGAACCCGAATTACCACCCCCCACTGACTCCACCCTTTTGTTTTCGTTACTACACCACAAGCATCCCCCTTTTGTTTTCGTTACTACACCACAAGCATCGGATCCCCCCAACAAGGCTCGTGGCCATGTTCTTGACGCATAGCATGGGTCCCAAGCATGCATGCTCTTTTATTGCTTTTGTTATGAATGGTATTGACTGCCTGCTTCTAATGACTGGAGGCACGCACTAAAGAAAGAAACTTATAGTGCCGCAGAGACAACATGGAGGAGGGCCCCTTCCCTCGACACAGTCTGGCATGGGAATCCAAAGCAAAAAGAAATGTTCTAAAACGCATTTTTTTTGCAAGCTTATTGGCAAACTCTCTTGCCATCATCATTCACTAAATTGAAGGAATACAACATCGACAATTGAGTTGTCTTTCAACAATTACAACCGAAAAAAAAAAAATAGGCATAACAAGAACAGGTAACAGATCCTTCTTCCTCTCACTCCTTTCTGGTGTCATCTCTTCATAAAGGTTGGATTGCCAGAAAATCCAATGGAGTCGGGAAGGACCATATTTCCTACTAGGAAAAAAAATACAGGCAATCATCCTCTGTCTACTACCTTTGAGATGTAAATTGCCGAGCAGAAGTAACAAATAGCTTTCTTTGTTTATGTACCCACTATACAGTTGAGTCTCCTTTGTTCTAGACCCTCCTTGTCTTGTATGTGCAGGGTTCGGAGCAAACTTCTCTGCACAACAAGAAAATTGTTGCGAAAAGGCTCCATTTTTCCTGTAGGCTCAGGACATTGGCTCAGCCATCGGTGAGCACACAGCTTCTACAGAGACTTTCTTAGGTGTGTTTGGGCATGGATCACCTCCAAAATTGTTGGCGGATATCGTTACCGCGCATCTCTGCTGCCCAATGCATTTCTGTTCAAGAAACATGAACGTCTCGTGGTTAATTCCCTACAGCAGGGCTTCCAAGAATGCAAAATCTACATGCAGTTATCAGCTTGAAAGAGTCCGTGTAAGATAAAAAATAAAAACTATGCATATGATAACTTGACAGGCATAAAATTTAGCAGTTTTAGAACCTTTTCTAGGATGGTCTGGGAGTTGGGAGAGTGGCAAGCTCCTTGCTGAAAATATCCACAAGTTCCCAAGGGAGTACCAAAGCTTGCAAATTTGATGGCTGAAATGGTCTGTCCTGGTGCACAGTGCAGATGGACCTTGGGCCTTTGGGACTCTACAGGTTGGCCATAGTTCTCAATTTGCCAATTCTTTATTGTGGGGTGCCACTCGGATACATCAGCACAGACACTGGATACTGATCTTTTCAGTAGAGCAATCTTCGTTGCATCTCCTTCGAGTTCTTCGAATAATACCAACAGGTTTCTGGTTGGCTGTAACCAGGATCGGGGCACATGGTACCTGCGCATGCAACAGTAAGATCTTTTTCACTGGATAAAATATAGGAGCTAGCAAAAATGTATGTTAGCAAATACAAAACTCAGTGTTCATGTGCTTTGCCTATTCCATGAAGAATTATTTTTACATATCAAGGGTGATTCCTCTATTTGTATTTAACCTTTGAATCTTGGTAAACAAAATTTTCCGCTAACTGGCATCATAGAAGCAAAATCTTCATAGGCAGAATATCCATGTGATCTCACGCAATTAATAGCTCATGAATATATGTGAAATTCCCGCTAAAAGAAAAAAATTTGGTCGCTAATATACAGCTGGGATAAAAACAAATATGGTTGATGTTTTTTTCATCAGAGTGAACATGATCTATCAAATTCTGTAAAAATATTAATTTTTGTTCAAAATGTTATGATAGGCATAAAAGCAACAAGGTTCAGAGGCCAAACTTTCTTACCAGCGCTGGGTCGGTTGGCCACACCCAATCTGGCACTTGGGTGGTCGATATGTCCCAGAGTAACTACATTCATTGCAAACCCCATTTGATGCATATGTAGTCCAATATCTTCCAATGCTTTGTCCATTAATCCATACTTGACCCTTTCCCATGCTTCCCATGTCTAAAGCCAGTGGATCATCACCATCAGGTGCATCAAAGTAAGCCTGAGAGAATCAAATGCAAAGGACTTGCATCAAAAGAAGCCTGAGACCTGAGAAAATCTAATGGAAAGGACTTGAGGTATCCATGTAAAGGTAATTGGTTTAGTAAACATAAATCCTCATAACTTACCCTGTACCATGTTAATGGTTGCTGCTTTTGAAGGACTGATAGTCCTTGCATCCATTCGACAGAAGAGACCCCATTTAAAGAGTTCAGATTCATAGCTTCCCCCTTTAGGCCAACCTATGAATGCAAGCATCCCTAACTTTAAAACCCTACAACCAGTAATCTTAGATACCTTCCCATTAGAAAGCAGTAACAAAAAGAAGTTTCACCTGATAAGACCATCTCTGCCAGGTCAGGTCTCTCTTTCCATCATCGATACCATGAAGCAAAACAGGACCTAGGACTCCAGTGTTCCACATCTCATAATGCGCCCCAACATTCTTCAATAAATCAACGAAGGGTAAGAAAGAAACTCTATCAAGAAGCATGCATATTCTACCCACTCATGTGATAAATATAGAAGTGACGGAAGGAACTAACCGGCAGCCCAACAGCCACACTCAGCAGTGCAATTTTATTAGAACCAGCACGGAGATTGACTTCTTGGTTATAGGTAAACCTCCTATTTTCCCTAGTCCCGTAAGCAGAACCTATGACAAAGCAAGCGCAGTTTTCTGTTAAAGACTGGGACTCTACTAATTGTGCAACATCTTCCAGAATTACCAATCTTTTATGATACCTGAGAGTTCACCATTGGCGAAGACATGAACGGCATGACCAGCTGACTGCACTGTGAGGACAGGAAGTTTACCCCCATGCAGAAATCCTTCATTTGGATTCACATCAACACTGAAAGACATTACTTGGAAGTTATAGCAAAATATGGTTATTTAATGTGTTTTGGCCTCTTGACCTTGCGACGAAGTTTAGAATGTGAATACTCCACAGATGACAAGAAGATATAACACTTTCGATCTATGCAGTGGAGTCGTAAGTTTGCAAGAATTATCAGTGGGTGTACCATGTTAAGCATAGTAAGAATTCAAAGGCGTAATCCAAATGCATGCCACTAAATGAACAACCTTATAGCATTTTGGTGATAGGCAAATGCAGACATTGACCAAGAATCATATTGCAAAGGTCTTAGATGGAATATGAACAGCTTTCACAGATAGGTGTTGATGCCTCCTATATAACTGATAGGAAACCTAACCAATTCTCACCTTGTAATGTACCAGAGATAATCACTTGTATCCCGGGTAACATTGATTTGTTCCAACAAACCAGTTGATGTGATCAATGAGTTGGCTTCCAGTGAAGCTACCTCCTCATCATACTTTTCCCACGTGAGGGACTGAGTATCAGTAGCTAACATTTGCATTTGTGAAGTTTGGACACCCACCTGAAAGAACAATCATGCTAGGGAGCTTGAATAAAGGTCTCGATTTTATCATCTCTAAGTACTTATAACAATTACCGTAATCAGAGTTTAGATTCGACTGAGAAGTACACAATGATAACATATACTTGCTATAGCATACATAAAAAATGAAGTAAAATGGAGATGAACTTCCACTGCCTATTTGACTTACTTTTGCAGTGTTGAATACAACATTTCTGCAGTCAGGAAGGATGCTAATTGACCAAGGTGGGAGGTTATAATGCATATTATTAAACATTACTCCTGCATACGAATTTGTATTGTAGTTCGAAAGGAATGCTGCACAATCCCCTGATTGGGAGGAGAACACGTGGGCCTGCGATTCCAAAAATACATCCGACGCAACCAGAGAAAAGTCATTTTTCATCAAAGAATATTCAGACTAAAAGATTCGAGAACAATGTAGAAAAGTAAAATGAAAATGATGAAAACCTCTTCATAACTTCCCAGCGTGGTAACACTTAGATCAGAAGAAACTAAAGCCCGTTCACATAGTTTGATAGCCCTGTGAAGCTCTCTTAGATGTCCATATTTTGGTTCCCTGATCAATCCTGTAAGTTTGCCGCCAAAATCATCACCAGTGTTAACAGGTCAAGTGGCTAAAAATACGTAATTTGTCAACAATGAAGCAACATAAAGCCAGGAACTTTCTCGTATATGAATGGCAACAAGACATGACCTATGGGAACTGGAAATTATTGCATGCATAGTAGGGAGAAATGTCCCTTTGAACAGCCCCCAACTCTATAGGAATAACAGCACTTTCATATTGGAGAATGGTATATAGAGAATAATTGCTGCACGATAAGCTTGATCAAATGATATCTTAATATATCTCATAAATGTTCTTTAAATGCAATGGGAGAGGCAATGTGAAAATAAACGAATGGGCAAAAAGGTTAAAGTAAACAACATTTACCAACAAACTTAGGAGCTTTGAATCAAACAGTAGTATATATAAGTAGAACGGCCCAAAATTTGTATCAGCTTATGCTAAAGAAGATGATAGTTCGTGCATGGTATCTAGATTCCAGAACTGGTGGAAGGTAAACAAAGAATCATGCATGGAATCTCTTGAACTTCAAGCATAAAAATGACAATGATAGGGAAGAAATAACTGACTAATCAATTACCACCAACTTCATTTGAAGTAACCAGAGCCATAGCCAGTATCAGATATAACTAGATTGCTTGGTTACTTCATGATCCTTAAAGATTTTGAATTCTAGACCCTGCAAAATCTGTTCAGAACGAGACCTTAGTTGCTTTTACTGGGTAAGAAATGTTTAAAGGCCAGCCCAAAAACAAACATCACACAGAATGCAATTTCTTACTATAGCTCTCATATTTTCAGCTACCATTTCCAATACCATAAGAGTTTCAAACAATTTTAAGTATAACTCCACCATTTGCAAAAACAACAATGCAGTAACATACATTTTAGAAGTCTTGGAATGATATGATAAGACATGAGTCAGAAGCAAAATAACTAGTTCTAACTTTTGAAACTGAGGAAACCACTTCATCAAATGTAGTAACAAACATGTGAGAATGATAACATATATGACAAAATAATAGCGAATAGGAACAAACTGATCATTATCCCTACCATATTCATCGATTGGAGCATCATAGTCATAGCTCGTCGTGATAAACGGCCCTCCTGCTGTACGCCCAAAATTGGTTCCTCCATGGTACTTTTGCAATAAAGCACAGGTTAATTCTAGGAATTTAACCATGTGATATAACAATAAAAATAATAGTCAAACACTAAAGTAAATGGTCTGTGTATTCTGACCATGTAATAGTTGATAAAGGAGCCACCATTCTGTATAAAGCGTGCCACAGCAAATGCCAAATCTTCAACTGGTCGTTGATGTACGGTGCCTCCAAACTCTGTAAACCTGTTATAGAAAGTAACGCAATAAGACGATTGGATTTTAACTTCTGTGAATCAGTATTTCCAGTCACATGATACTTAAAGCATCAAAAGCCTGCCACAACTAGTATCCCATAGTGAAAAAAACAACACTTGAAAGCTGTAAGCCATGAAATCATCTTGTCAACTATTTCAAATATGAGTTTTATCCTACGATGAAAGTTAGAAAGCTCCCTAGAACAAACAAGGCATAAGAGACATACCAACCACTCCAAGCTTCAGTCCACATTTTGGGCTTGTAGGGCTTATTGGGCACAAAAGCATCACAATAGAAGCCATTGCAAGCATTTAGCTGCCGGTAGAATTTAAAAATAGTTAGAAACTCTCGGAAGGAACACATGATGTTTACTATTGAATAATACATGTAATGTACAGCAGCTTATAATATATCCAAGTTGAGTACTATGGACAACATAATATTACCCAGCCTGAGGCTAGCTTGTTTTGAAAAATGCATGGCCAAATAAAACCAGCTTCTCAACCAATATCACAAAAGATGAAAGGACAACTACCAAATACTAAAAAGAACTACATAGATTCTTGTATTACGGATGGCAAACCACATTTTTAACCAGTAGAAAAGAAAAACTAACCACTGGATCTGGGGCATCATCCTCCTTGCACATCACCCATGGAACACCAGTCTCCAATCCGACAGCCATTTTTGCAGCCCAAGTCATGTATGAATAGCCGGCAGAACCAAATGCCTTACTTTCTGGCCCATATTCATTCTCAATCTGCATCAATGCCACACTAGATCAACAATTCCGCATAAATGATCTTCAGTCATACCTCATCACTTTGTAGCTCACTTTTCGAGTGTGTCACATGTAATATGATTATGATCAAGAAGAAAGGAATTCAACTACTGAGAGCAAATAAGAGGTGATATGGAACTATGGAAGTTAAGCAGGAACATGCCTGGGAGAGAATAATTGGGCCACCCTGCGACTCAAACAATGATTCAGCTTTCATCATCTGCACAATTTTTTGGGTGAAACCTTGCATAGCAGCCTGCAACTCAAAACATTATACTAACTGTCAGAGAGTTCTTTAACAAATGAAAAGGTTGGAAAACCCCAAGGAAGAGGCCCAACGCTTGTATAACTTTTCAGTGCAACACAATTAAGACAATTTGGGCAACAGACTGGACCTTGAAGGGCTCATTATCAGTTCTGAAGCTGATCCCAGGAACATACTTCAACCAAACTGGAAAGCCACTGCATTGGCACACAAAATTGTCAAATTCATCAGGTGCACATCATATCCCTCTGAATTTATAAAAAGGTGATTCTACGGAAAGGTCCCATGGATAGAAATAACCAAAGACAAGATGAAGATGACCAAGACAGTGGCCCAAGGAAGCAACAAACCAAGAGAGCAATACCCAAAATTCCACTCCGCACAAACATAAGGCCCAATGCGGAGGTGAACATAGAGCCCTGCCTTCTGCACCGTCTTGATGAATCGAACCAAGTCATACCTCCCCTCAAAATAATACTGCACAAAAAAAAAAAAAAAAAAAAAACCAAAAAGCTAATCACATTCGTATCAAAAATCCTACAAAAACATGACTAGCCATTTTGCAAAAACAACAGTCAAAAAATTCAACTAAATCTTGCAATGCAGGAGAGACGAAACCGCAGGGTGGTATAAAGAACAACAGTTCAGAGACAATACGTTGCCAGGAGAAGGCTCGTGACCATTCCAGAACACATAGGTCTGTATGACATCCAACCCTCCTCCCTTAGCCTTCTGAATAAGCCCCTCCCACATCTACGCCATTGCAAAGAAAGGGAAAAACAAAAGCCCCCATGAGAGTATAATCATTAGAAAATATGAGAAAGAGATGTAGTCTAGGAAAGATGGATGGCAATCAGTAAAGACCTCTGGGGTGCTCCTGGGATAGTGAATGGACCCGGAGATGAGAATTCTCCTCTGCCCATTGAGGATGATGGCCTTCCCGTCATACGTCACCCCACATTGCGCAGCCGGGAAAATGAACAGCAGTGGTAACAACCACAAGAAAGAAGACACCAACAAGTTGGGCAACAAGGCTTTAGCTGCCATTGCACAAAGAATGCTGCTCAGATCTCCCAAACCAACAAACCCACCTCTCTCCCCCCTCCTAAAGAGAAGGGCGGGAGTGTTGTGGAGGGAAACCTGAAGAGCCCAAAATGCTGCAAAATGCAAGAGGAGGAGGAAGAGGCTGTGTAGCTAGTCTGCCAAAAGAGCAGTCCCCCAACTGTTGTGTGTATGTGCATTGGACAGTGTGAGAGGAGAAGAGATTGCCATTATTATATTGGTAGCAAGCTGCTGGCATGCATGATGGACCACACCACCACTCAAGAGTCACATGAAAAAGTGGACAGAGAGAATACTATACTGTGCTGTATATAAAAGAAAACAAAAAAGTGCAGCTCATCATGTTAACACTCGTCGGTGCCTCCACAGCTTTTTCTCTGACGGGAAAGCAGGGGTTTGGAGACTACCAGGGTTGAGTGACATTGTTTTCGGTTCGGTTTTCTTCGGTCTCGAACGGAAAAATTGGAATTTTTTTAATTTCAAATTTTTAAAATTGAATCGAGTTGAATTAGTATATAAAACCGAATCGAATAAACTCAGTCTAAAATTCTAAAAACCACATACCAAATATGTAAAAATTGAACCGAATCGAACCAAATCGAATGGAATTATATATTAAAAGTTGTGTAGTTTGTAAAATAAAAAATAACTATTTCACCGAAAAATCCGCTTTCCGTTTTGGGTTCTGTTTGCATCGTACTACTATTTCCCTCGTCAGATCTACTAATGGCTTTTGATCCGTTTCAAATAGACTTAACGGTTCATGTCATTAATAATTGCGGTCTAGGATTTCGGATGCAAACATATCTTGACCCTTCTAATTGATTATGTGAGGACCCGTTCCTCTAACTTGACTCTACGGGTCGTGCCTTGTTAACATGTTTCTGCATCGAGCGCCATTTATTTGATCGCATTATTGATTTTGAACCCCAAGTGTAATTTGATAAATTACACTTTGACGGTCGGTTTCACACCCGTGTAGTACACACAGCTGTATAAATGATAAATGTGCTTGTCATAACCTTAAGCGAGCTTGGGATCGGAAGATCCGGGGCCAGGCATGACAGCTGGTTTTTGGGACATCAGTCAGCCCAGGAACGATCGATCAGTCCATGGGACGATCAATCATTCAAGGGAGGATCGATCGGATTCAAGGTCAACACCAACGTTGACGTGTCCGGATAAGGACGCTTAACCGATCTAATCCGATCGATCGGTACTGATACCGATCGATCGGACTCGGGTTCTATAAGAGCTCGCGAAGACTCTATTTTCCTTTTTCCTTCTTCCTTCTTCTTCTCTCCACCGTTTGCTTCAATTCTTGAGGGGAGCTTGATCCAATGCCTTGGGGACGTTGCCCGCAAGTAGAGGAATACATCAAGGGCTTGCCTACATGGATTAATCATGGATTAACATAGAACGGTAGGATTTTTCACTTAACCTTTGCTTAAGTGTTCTAGGTTGATTAGATACTTGTTCCTTTGATTTCTTTGTGTTAATTGATGCTCCTAAGTGTATTGAACAACTGATTGAAGTTTGGACAGAATTGATTTGGATTTAAGCTAATTTATGCAAGTTTTTCCCGGATTTTAATATGATTTCTATTCTTGCGGAAACGGTTATGTTCTATCTTGCTTTCTAGCTTATACGTGCATAATCTTAGTTGATCTTTAACCTAAAAGTTAGATATCTTCGCGTTAACTTTCAATTCCAACTAGTTTCATATTTTTCGGATTTATGTACAAGTTTTACTAAATTAAATGGCCGGACTGTGCAGAACATGACACTGAGTTTAATTTGTGAAGTTAAGTGAAAATTCGTTATCCATTTGATTTGATTTTTGGATGTGATGATCTTAGTGACCCTTAGAACGGATCTACAAAGTTTGGTTTCAATCCGAGGTGTTTTCAAAGGGATTTTGATTTGTTTATCAAATCTGGTTTAAAACCAAAATTATAGGTTTTTATCTATTTTCTTTCATCCATTTGATCCAAATTTCAGATGTGTGATTCGAGGTATGTCAATGAGGAAGCATATCAAGTTTCACATCAATTGGATATTTAAATTGAAAGTTATGATTTTTTGAATTTAGTAGTTCGTTTGCTTAATTTCGATAATTCGAGCTTTTCAATATATATATATATATATAAGCCCAATGTGTGGCCCAATCCTATTTGTAGTTTGTTTGTTTAGTCTTGTGGAAACTTGTAAGGCTGTTGTAGAATAAATTTTATCCGCTTTTTCTAGACCGTTGCTAAGGTCACCCCTTTGGTGAGCTGTATGTCGCGCCTGGTCCTGTGTACTGTTGTGACATCTTTTTGCATGTGTTGTAGTCTTTTTTACGTGCGTATGTGCATATCGCATGCATTTGATTGCATTAGAAGAATAAAGGTTAGGACGTGGGCGATGGGTTGATCGCCGATCCAAGGGCTCGGGCAGCTCATATCTAGCCATAGGACCGAGATTGGGTAGCAAGGTCTAGGGCGATATTGTTATTGTAATCTTTGCTTTTATCGAGGTAAATGTTTGGCTGGTTATAGATCATAGTGTTTGAGGTCTAAAAGTCGTGTCATTTCTCTTGTGCCAAGGTTTAAGGTGGTTTAATTACTGTTACGTCTTGGGACGGTTTGTTTATAGTTATGGGGTTTAGGATGCATTGGAGATGCACTGAAACCCTTGTTTGTCCTACCTTTGTCACACTTCGAGGAGTGGCTAGAGTCTGTGTGATCCTCACCATGGTTGTTCGCTTGTTTTTCTGACACTATTGGTCACGCCTTAGGCTTGGCAGCGAGAGATGACACAGTTTGTAGTTCCCTTTTTTCTTGTGAGTGTCATAGAATAGAGTCCTATTGAGCTTATCGCTCACTCCTATCCGAGCTGCGTTTGCAGGTGCAGACGCAAGCGCTTCCGTTACTCCTAACAGATCAACTTTTGATGATGCATCGATCTCTGGAGGCGTTTGAGGTTTCTGAAGACCTTATTATACTTTTGGCAGTTTTGTTTATAGACATCGTTTGAGAATTATGTTAAATGTATAATTTCCTCACTCAAGAAGTTTTGATGTTATTGTATCAATACATTTTGGTTTAATATTAAAGATTATAGTTTTGGACCCAAATCAATTGTTTAATTTAGATGTGTTTTTTTATTATAAATGCGTTATAGATGGATTGAATATGTTTAGAACCCTCGTGTTCCGAACCGGATGGGTTTTCTGGGTTGGGCCGTAAAGATTCAAACAAATCTAGGCCATTGATATGATGATATGAGAAAAATAACAGTAGGAGACAAACTGAACCTTTGGATTTGAATCAAAAAATTTAAAATTTAAAACCGAATCGAAAATTTTAAGGATAGAGAATCAAACCAAATCGAATGGAAATTTTAGTTCCATTGGGTTTCCTTGTTTCAGTTCGATTTTGCCCACCCTATGACCACCGACTCATGTGATTATTGCCGGACCTTTTAGGGTAGTTGGTGGAGGGTTACTTTAGGATGGAGATCATGACAATGATCCGAAATAGGCGGAGCGGATGGTGGCAAGTGGCAACTTGCTAGTTGCTACCACTACAAGGAGTATTCAGTGACGTTTCTTTTGGGAATGTAGGGAAGCCTTTTGTTTTCCTTCTTCAAAGATGCTGGAAGTTCTTTTGGAAAGAAATCCAGGGAAAAGAAGCCTAACTCTCACTTTGGACATGCATTATGCCTGTCTGATCTATGAAGTATATATAAAAAAGGGAAAGGTATCAATGGATGATCGATGTTTATTTCACATAAAATTTCTGGGGGTTCCCGCATCTTTTTTTTCTGATTAAATATTGAGAAGCTCGGGATTGGATTCCTCGAGCAGAAGGCCATCTGTTCTCCGTGGTTGCGACGTTAAATCAAGGCTGCCGGTGATATATTTCATTAAGAGGTTGATAGAGACTGCAAAATAATTTCAAGTATGGAAAGAGAGAGAGCTCTTCCCTGATAAAGATGCACCAACAACAACTACTTGCTGGCATAATGCCATTGCTCTCCTCCCTTTCATATCGTCTTCGCTTTTAAGATACAGCCATCAAAAGGATGCAATTCCTTGAATGGATCAAATCGATAATTGTCTAGTTATGTAGCAGGACTCCTCTTTGCTTTAGTAGTTGATCGAGTTGAGCCAGACTCACAGTTAGATTAGATCACATTGTACTAGGATTGTGCAGCTGTTCTAGCTCGTTTACAATTATATTTGTCTTATTTTCTCTCATTTAGGCTGTTGTAATGGCCCCGGAGAGTGAAAGTTTTACGATAATGTTGTCTCATTTTTCTCACACGATAGCAAATAGGAGAGAAAATAGATTCATTAAATGAGAAAATCAACAAAATAAGACGTTTCAAGAAAATGGTCTCTTCTTTTTTACCTGTTTTGTTGTGAACCAAAAATACAAAGGAATTTAGAGAAATAACTTACCCGGTTTCCTGGCGACAAGAAAAGGTGGGACAATAGTTGGATACCTTTCACAATGGTTGGAGGTTGGAACAAAATGGGTCTAGCACTGACGACAATAGTTGGATACCTTTCACAATTCACATGGGTTGGAGGTTGGAATAAAAAGGGTCCGAGCATCACGGGCTGGAGATTGAATCGGGCTATTATAGCAGAGCCCAATTGCTTGTTTAAGAATGCATTGGGCCTGACTGGGGCAAAGACTTGGGCTTTGATGGCCAGCTGGACTGTGATATGCTGGTCCTTGGCCGAGCCCAGCCTGCTCCGGACGGGCTCAGTCCGGGCCGTTGTGGGCCTTCGCGTTTGTTGGCCCAGGAGACTTATACCTAAAACCCTAATCGGTTTCCCCAAGTATCACACCTGAAACTCTAGGCTTTGTTCGCAGCCCTGTCACCGCCGCTCGCCGCCGGCGACACCTTTTTCCCGACCATGTGCCCCTCGGTCATGGGAGCCGATAATAAGAAGACTAAGAGAGCCAAGAAGAGAAAACAAAGATTGGAAGAGACTTCGACGGGCGCCGATCCGGAGGAAACCGGAGGAGAGGAGGAGGAGAACAACAATTGCGAAGAGGAAAAGGCGCCGAGGCAGGGTTCCGATGGAGGGGACAAGGAGGATGGGGAGGAGCCGATGGCCAAGAAGCAGAGAGGAGGAGGGGAGAAGAAGGGCTCTTCAATCATGACCCAAGTGCCCTTCTCGATGCTACCCATATCGGAGTTGACAATGAAGGCTATCAAGGAGATGGGCTTCGAGAGCATGACTCAGGTGGGGGATTTTGATGATTTTTTCGTCTCAAGTTGGGTTTTTTTTTGTCTTTGATTAGGGGGATTGCATGGGTTTTGGGTTTTGTTGAGAACATGGTGATTTCGTTGTGATAGCTTGGGTCAATCATTTGGCTTGATATAATGTGCTCCGATTCATTACTTTCTACCATGTTTTATGGTTTGGCCAGGACTGGATTCTTACCATTTTGCTTTGTCGTTATTTGTTGATTATAGCTTGAGTAGTGGAGGTGACCTTGGTTTAGGAAGTCATGGGATGACACATGAACTTGAGCATATAGAATTACGAATGGGTGGCACGATATTTTCTTCGGCACGTTTGGTTGCGCAAAAAGATTGGGAATGGAATGGAATGGAATGGTCAATTCCCGGATCAAATCCCATTCCATTGTTTGGTTGACACTTCACGTAAGGAATGAAATGCTTCATTCCTGACAAGTTGGGAATAGCCCAATCCCATATGATAGCTCGGACTAGCTCATTCCATTTCGGATGATCGGGAGATTAGGAAATGTAATTACTGGAATACCCTCTTATCGTGATCTTTCTCCCGACCATTACTGCGATCTCTATCTTCCCTCCCTTGCCCGTCCCTCTTCTCTCTTCCCCTCTTCTCTCTTCTCCTCGTCATCGGTGAAGTTATGGTGTTTCTCTCTTCCCCTCTTCTCTCTTCTCCTCGTCATCGGTGAAGTTATGGTGTTTCTCTCTTCCCCTCTTCTTGTTCTCCCTCCCCATCCCTCTTCTCCTCCCATGTTTCTCTCCTCCGGCTACGTCTCTCCCGTGCCCGTCTCCTCTTCTCTCTTCTCCTCGTCATCGACGGAGGTATGGCGTTTCCCTTTTCTCTCTTCTTCTTCTCCCTCCCCGTCCCTCTCCTCCTCCTCTGTTTCTCTCCTCCTCCCCTATTTCTCTCCTCCTCCGGCAACCTCTCTCCCGCACCCGACCCCTGTGCGCGGTTAGCAACGGGCAAACCGCTCGCTAGTAACCCCTGTGCGCGGTTAGGCCAGAGCTCTATATTATCTTCTTCTCCCATGTTTCTCTCCTCCTCCTGCGACCTCTCCCACGCCCGACCCTTGTGCGTGGTTAGCAGCGGCCAAACAGCTTGCTAGTAATCCATGTGCGCGGTTAGGCCAGAGCTCCCTCTTCTCTTCTTCTCCCCTGTTTCTTTCCTCCTCCGGCAACCTCTCTCCCGTGCCTGACCCATGTGCGCGGTTAGCAGCGGCCAAGCCGCTCGCTAGTAACCCATGTGTGCGGTTAGGCCAGAGCTCTCTCTTCTTCTCCCATGTTTCTCTCCTCCTCCGGCGACCTCTCTCCCACGCCCGACCCTGTTTCTCTCATCCTCCGGCGACCTCTCTCCCGCGCCCGACCCAGTTTCTCTCCTCCTCCGACAACCTCTCCCTCGCGTCCGACCCTGGTGCGCGGTTAGGCTAGAGCTTTCTCTTCTTCTCCCATGTTTCTCTCCTCCGGCGACCTCTCTCCCGCGCCCGACCCTGTTTCTCTCATCCTACGACGACCTCTCTCCCGCGCCTGACCCTGTTTCTCTCCTCCTCAGGCAACCTCTCTCCCGCGCCCGACCCCTGTGCGCGGTTAGCAGTGGCCAAGCCGCTTGCTAGTAACCCATGTGCGCAGTTAGGCCAGAGCTCTCTCTTCTCCTCCCATGTTTCTCTCCTCCCCCGGTAGGCTCTCTCCTTCGCCCGACCCCTGTGTATGGTTAGCAGTGGCCAAGCCGCTTGCTATTAACCCCTGTTTGGGATTAGGCCAGAGCTCTCTCCCTCTAAATGACTACTTCCTCCGATCTCTTCGCATCCTTGCATCGATCTCCTGTTTCGCGAGCATGCATCTTCCTCCTGTTGAGCTAAGTTTCAACTTTCGATCTCTTTATTGCTCCTGTTGGATGTTTGATGTTGTTGAAGGCTCCGACTTTCCATTATTTGGAGCTGCCTTGATCTGATCTGTGACTTGAGTCTCACGAGCATTTGCATGCATCTCATTTCCTGCTTCAAGTCTCCCGTCTCGGCTCTACTATTCAGAATTAAGAAGCTTCAAGCACGGGGAATCATGAAGCTTATAGCCATTTTGCATATTTGGTTACGTTGTTTAGGGGATATGGTTCCCCACCATCTTATTAAATACCAAGGCTATTTTAGTCATTTGTACTTCATTCCTATTCCATTCCCAGCCTTCTGTTTGTATACCAAACACGGTAATTCTTCATTCCTATTCCCAATCCTGATATCACAAAATCACATTGGTAATAACCCATTCCACTCTTCATTCCGGCTTTCATTCCATTCAACCTTTCAATCCCATTCCATCCCCCATTCCTTGTGCAAACCAAACGTGCCGTTAGAGTTGAAATTTTTTCATCTCAATTTGGTTTTTCCAGGATCAGTGTTTGATGGGTTTTGGCTTATCTCTTAGGTAGGATATTGAGTGTTATAAATTCTAAGACAGAACTTAACAAGGAATGGTCATGGTTTAATGCATCTGTTTAATACTTACAGATTCTCAAGGCTATGAGGATTACGTTTCTGGTCTCATTCGATAATGTGTCTTCCTTTGATTAAATTATACTGCATTCGTTCAGCAATTTATTATTTGATCAATTTTTACTCTATGAGGATAGTAAGTATGGCAGAAAAGTTTGCTTATGCAGTTTTAATTATGGGAATTGTTTGTAGATTCAAGATAGAGCTATTCCACCTCTGCTAGAAGGTAAAGATGTTATGGGCGCTGCAAGGACGGGTTCTGGGAAGACGCTTGCTTTCCTGATACCTGCGGTGGAGTTGCTATATAACATTCAGTTTACTCATCGTAATGGAGCTGGAGTCATCATAATTTGCCCAACAAGGGAGCTTGCTCTTCAAGTATGAGTTCTTTAATTGCTTTCTTTGCTGTTTCTATTCAAATTTCCGCTAAATACTATTTTGTCCTTTGGACATGATTTCCTCTAATCTCCTGCAAGTTGTGTTAATTGAAAAGGCTTCTTTTCTTTGTTTTGTTTCAAGCGTGTCTTGACATCATTGATTTTCAACTAATTGTGTTGTTTTCCAGCAGTTAGTTTTTATTGCTAGGATGTGTGCTGTTAATTACGGAAAAAGTACAAAGAAAATGCATTTGCTCTTCTCAAATAGAAGCATCTCTCCTGTTTCTTTCACCCATCTTATTTCTGCCTTAATAAGTGGCTTGTGCTCACTTCTTCCTGAATTCTCAGGGTTGTGTCCAATTACAACCATGGCACTTTAGGAACGATGGCAGCAATGAAACAAATTCAATTCTGATATTTCAATTTAGTAAATCTGAGGGTATGGTTTGGTTTTTACTTGGACTATGAGCATGTGTGGACTAAACGATCCGCATCTTTATCCAGAATATATGCCATAATTCCAGCTTCACTTTACCCACTTGTGGCAGGTAAAAATTGAAAGTTATTATCTATTTGCACTGCCAAGGACTCTCTTTTGTTGAGGCTATTCTGTAATGTCATAGCTTTGTGTGTGAACTGATCTTTGCTCCAGTAAAAATTCTTGATTAGCTCTAGACTAATGCTGTCTTTAAGTTAATTAACTATTTGTGTTGTCTTCTCTTTTTGTTTATGCAGACACATGCTGTTGCAAAGGACCTCCTAAAGTATCATAGTCAAACTCTTGGGTTGGTCATGGGTGGTTCAGCCCGGAAATCAGAAGCTGAACGCATTGTCAAGGGAGTAAACCTATTGGTGGCTACCCCTGGAAGGCTTCTGGATCATATCCAGAATACAAAGGGTTTCATATTCAAAAATTTGAAGGTGATAACTTGCTTCTTATCATTCTCTATGAATGCATGTCTGCATGCTTTGAATGACATAATTTATCTCTTTGAAGTTTTTAGATATTAGTATCCTACCCTAGTGCTAGGTTTTATACATGGTCATCTGCTAACAGAAAATCGACGTAATAGGCTCTGCAAGTTTTCATATGAGTTGCTGTAAGTTCTCATATATAAGTATCCAGATAAGGCGTTTCAAATGCCAAGAATTTCTGTCTACAACTGGAGGTATCTCGACAGGTGGGAGCTCATTCCGTTCATACTGGATATCAAACCTGACTATTGTTGACTGTTGAGCTTAATAACTACTTCTTTTGCAACATTGTCATTTTCTGAATCTATGGAATAATATTTCGGTGCTTGACCTTCTTAAATCCATCTTCTTAGACCTTGAATTTGGTCTCTTGCACGTCCTTTGGCTTTGTTCAATCGTTGCTTGGAAGATGGCCTGGCAAATTAAAAAAGCAGAGGAGAGAAATGCAGGAAAAAGAATCACTTGACTGGGATAGCTCTTTCAAATATTGCTGAACGAAACTCTGTGCCTGTCATTGAGTGTGGTTTGGAAGTGCAGTGGACCCTGAGAGTTTAATGTTCCAAGTATCTTGCCATGTTTTATTATGCCCTTGCAAACATGAGAGCCACCAAGGATGTCCAGAAGCTCAATTTGGAGAGTAGCTTAACATTGCTGGTTGTTTCATAATTATTGCATGTACCTTGACTTTTCCTATCTCGATTTCTTTATTTAGCTACGTATCCAGCAGTAGCCTATGTTACATGTTCGGGTTATATGTATGTCCTCCTTTGCATGTACAGTTAGTGTAAGCAGGTTAAGCAAATTCTTTTGAAATCACATAGAAGGGATTGTGAATAAATGGGTTTTAACCATAGGGTGCTAAACATATTGTTGACCTTTACCAGTGTGACTTTTCTTTTCTTCTTTCCTGTTCAATTTGACGATATGTGCTTATAATGTTCTTTTCCTCATTTAGTGTCTCATTATTGATGAAGCTGATCGCATTTTGGAGGCTAACTTTGAGGAAGACATGAAGCAAATATTCAAGCGTCTACCTGAGGTAGCTATTGATGTTTCTTTGCAATTATTGGATCTCATGAAATGTCATGGGGGGTTACATTCTGTACCCCCTTGCATTATGGTACTAATCACAAATGATATTATTCCTCACAGAATAGGCAGACAGCTCTTTTTTCTGCAACTCATACGAAGGAGGTTTGTAAATTACATTTGAGCCATATACACCAGTCCTTCAGTGTGTCTAACGCCATGAAAACAATGCTTTATGCAGGTTGAGGATTTTGCTCGCCTGTCTTTTCAAAGAACTCCTGTATACATTGGTGTTGATGATGGGCGGTCCAAAGTAAGTCCCTTTAGGTGCTATGGTTTATTTCCCAACATCAGTGAGCATCAACAATGTGACTAAAATTTGCAGGTAACCGTCGAAGGATTGGAACAGGGTTACTGTGTGATTCCTGGTGACAAAAGGTTTATGGTTTTATATACTTTCCTGAGGAAGAACTTGCAGAAAAAGGTTATGGTTTTCTTTTCGTCGTGTAACTCGGTCAAGTTCCATTCGGAGCTTCTCAAATACATTCAAATTGATTGCTTGGATATACATGGAAAACAAAAGCAAGAGAAGCGGACCACGACCTTTTTTAATTTCTGCAAAGCAGAGAAGGGTATACTATTGTGTACTGATGTTGCTGCTCGTGGACTTGATATTCCTGCAGTGGTTTGTCTATATGACCATGATTACTTCATTGTTTTCCATATTAGCACCTTGTGACACCATAATCAACACTTATTTTTCTCTCTGTAGGACTGGATTGTGCAGTATGACCCTCCCGATGAACCGAAGGTATGGAGTTTCTATTTCCTTTTTGAGCTTCAAGCAGAGCTGCTGTCTCATTTTGCTCTTAATTACTTTCAGGAGTACATTCATAGGGTTGGACGAACAGCTCGTGGTGAAGGAGCCAAAGGACGTGCGTTGCTGTTTCTATTGCCTGAAGAGTTGCTATTTCTTCGCTATCTTAAGGTATATTGGCCTCTGATGAGTGATGTTAATCTATGTACAAAATTCAAATAACCCTTTGGTTGTCCGTTGTTGGCAGGCAGCCAAGGTGCCAGTGAAAGAGTATGAGTTTGATAAGAAGAAAGTGGCTGATTTGCAATCTCACCTGGTATAAATCTGATGTGATTATCTGAAAGTTTCCATTTAAGGACGCTGAAGTTTATTACTCAGAAATTGGTTGTTGGGGTCATTGTGCAGGAAAAGCTTGTTATGGAAAACTACTACCTGAGCCAGTCAGCTAAAGATGCATATCGGTCTTATATACTTTCTTACAACTCACACTCTATGAAAGACATCTTCAATGTCCACCACCTCAATCTTAAGGTGCTCGTGGTTTGACTATCTTTTGTCCTAGCAATGTGATTATCTAATTGATAGTTGTAAATTTTTTCATCTTGGAAGTCAAAAGTGTTGAATCTTCCTGTTTCATGTTTGAACTTCATATTCTTTCAAAGAAATCTTGTGATAAGCAGATAACTGGGTTGTTTGACAGGATGTGGCAGCATCATTCTGCTTCAGCTCACCTCCAAAAGTAAATCTGAACTTGGAAAGCAGCGCATCCAAATTCAGGAAGAAATCACGTAAAGTTGAGGGTAGCCGCCATGGTATTAGCGCAAGCAATCCTTATGGGAGACCTCGGGGAGATGATAAAAGGCAATTTTCAAGGTTTTAGCCAGAGTACTGCTCATATTTGGCAGAACGGCAGTTGTAAGATACGACGACTAGATTCACAAATGAGAATGCAGAGGATGTTAATTATTTAGGTTGAAGTTGCTTTCTGTGGACACTGATCAAGCCATGTAAACAATGAGACACCTAATGACTTTTTGCAACGAAGTTGGTGTAAAAGTATTTGCCGCAAAGCGGGTCTGTAACTTTCTGAGGCCTATATTATGGAAAATCGGTTTTGACTCTTTGCAAAAACACAGTTTTGTGCCCAATCCCATAATGTAAAGCTTCGGACTCATGCTGGCTGGGGAGACGTCAATCTTGATTCTTGCTATCTTCTGTTTGTGATTCTTTTTACACATTGTGAGGTGAAAATTGAATGTGATTTTCCTAGTGTGCTATCTTGTTTCGTTACTGCCGTCAAAGAGCTGTATTTTTGCGCTTTTCAGTACAACTAGAAAATGTGGTGATACGCTTATGAGATTGTAGGTCAATTTTTTTCACAGATTTCTATACGCTCAAACTATAAATGGGTTGAAATTGCCTGTTGGTATTAAAGAATGTCACCTTTCATAATCCGGCAGGAGCCTGAATTTTTGGCTTTTATTTTTTTCACATAGGAACTGTAAAAGTCTAATGTCAAAGCAGTTGGATGATTGCATGTATTCACTATCTCAACTAACTTGATATCGGTTGACAACAAAGCTATCACCATACACGAACTTGACATGAGAAATGTGAATCAAGAGCATGGTTGTTCTGGTTAAAGTTCGAATTTAAACACTCTTGATAACTTTAAGCTTGCTGGTTCTCCCCTGGGCATCCTAGTCTCTCTCTCTGCTGTGCCTAACATACATGAAGAAGCAGCTACAAGAAGCACCACCATGGTCTCTCTTCCACCATACTTTGGTGTTACTGATTTCACTGTATTTCTATCAGCTAGCTAACACTGCTGGGAATAGATCGGTGCAAGGCGAATCGATGACAATATGACCAACCATGACATCTCCTGGCAAAATCTTTGCAACTAGGTTTCATCACTCCTATCAGTTCTACAGCGGCAACTCTTATTATATCAGAATATGACACCCCAAACACTTTCAAGATATCATGCCAGACGCCTTTTCAATTGTTGCCTTGGGTACAGACACATCTCACCTTACTACAGTCAGAAAAAAACATTATACACTCTAAAACTGGCCCTGGGTCACTCAACAAGACAACTTAACAGCTTGCTACCAACTAGAGAATGAGTGAAGTAGGAAATACCCATGCCATGTGCCTCCGAATCATGAAGGAAAGAGCCAAAGCGTCAATTCTTGGAATAAATTTCACTTTAGCTTGAAACTGCGTAAGTATAATAAAGAGCAGATTGTTGAAGGCCAACCGTAAATCTCAATGGAGTAGATCACCTGGCAGCAAATGAACTAGAGAATCAACATTATTGATGCACCTACAAGAGACCCTATAATATACACAACCACCACTTTCCAAATGGATTAGCGCAATTGTTACAAACTTACAGCACAAGAAGTCAACCAAGAATCAGCTGGGAAGATGCATGCATAACAAAAAATATACAATCCACATGCTTTGCGCCCATCTCTCAATTAGCTTCACAGAGGACACCTAAGTCATAGCGCGCTCATCATATTTAATAATGTGAGCGCAAGCTAGCTGCTTGTCAATGGAAAGGGTAAAATTCCATTTAACGAGCCCCGGGAGGAGAAGACACATGGTCGGATCTTCTAGACAAAATTGAGGGCCATGGAATGGGTGACAAGTTTGCTAAGAATATGAACGGGTGGTCATAATGCAATTACAAATTGCATTTTTCAAGCCCTAAAGAAGTACAGAATGGTGGCTTCGTAGATCAGATCTGAGGCCCATGAAATAACTGCAGAAAAGTTTGCCAGAAATAATCCATAGATCGGCCATGTAGGAAATCGACAAAGCTGACTGTAAAGTGATCGCACAAGATTTACCTGTATAACAGATAAAACATAACATCAGCAAACAAAAAACTTCCAGAAATAGCTGAGAAACAATCCAAGGTCAAATAGACTTGTGAACCATACCAACCTTCTATACAACATAGCAATATCATCGGCTATGTTTGGACTCTCCAGGAACACGTCATCACAAGTGGCAATATCAACTGTCTCCAACTCAAATTCTCGGTTACCACGCAACTCACTCCACTCAAACCACATCTTCGAAATTAACTCCTTCCTAAATGAGGTCTTATGGTCCTCCTCTTCAGGAGAATCTGCTGCAACTAACCTATATGTATATACTTTCTTCTCTTGTCCAGGCCGAAATGCACGCCCAATTGCCTGGCGGGTGACGGAAGGATTCAGATGGACATCTAGAATCACTATTCTTGATGCACCTACAAGAGAGATTCCTTCTCCACATGCCTTTATGGAACCAAATAATACCTTGGCATCAGCTGACTTGTTGAAATGCTCCATTGACATCTCCCGGTCCTCAGAATTTGAATCACCTGTAATCATGAAAATTTCCTTTCCTAAGCGCCAGCCCTTAACTTTTGCTATCAATCTTTCCAAAAATTTCATTGGGAGAAGGTATTGACTAAATGCCAGCAGTCTCTCCCCAGCAGACTCTGACAAAGACAAAATATGAAGAAAAACTTTTGCCTTGACTCCATCTCTGACATCCAAAGTCTCTAACATAGTATCGATCTTCTCATCGCTCAAGATGGTACTTCTATTGCAAGCACTACTTTCAGCAATATCCTTCAGCTGAGGATGAATGTAGGTCGCACTCCCCACTGAGCTTTTCTTGAACTTCTCAAACATCCCCAACTTCCTGACAATCTCTTTCTGGTTATCACTGAGGTTTAAAAGCACAGTGGAGTCCACAAGCCCAGGCAGCTCATCTAAGAAATCACCTTTGTAGTAATGAAGAACATTTTGTGTCATTTCCCGAAGGTCTTGTATGACAGCAACCTTTCGCTTATAGTTATCGTCATTCCGAAGAGTCTCCTCAACCAAATCAAAGAAAACAGTGTCAACACCTCCCTTATAAAGCTTTCTGCTACCACCTGACATGTTAACCCTGCTAAGGATACGCTTCCTGATAACACGAGAAGACTCCATTTTCAAGAAATTTGGCCTTACAAGGTTCAAAATATTGAATACTTCCTTAACATGATTTTGGAATAATGTCCCAGATAGTACGACCTTGCGAGGAGTCTGTACTTTTGCAAGCGAACTAAGTACATCAGTGCTCTCATTTCTGGGAGTGTGCCCTTCATCTAGTATGAGAAGGCTTGGGACCATCAGCAGCCTTTCCTGGCATGCAGCTGCTGTCTTACTAGTAGCACCACCACAGACAATTGTTGCAAATTGTTTGTAACCCAAGAAAAGAATGCTCCTATTCTTTTCCCAACTGATCAAGACATCCAGTTGCTGAGATCTGTTATCAGCTTTAGAGGAATAAAAATCATACAAAGGAATGTCTTCCACTTGCCAGCGCTGAAACTCTTTCTTCCATGTAGGCAGAATACCCTTCGGAAGGACCACCAATGGTCTTGCGTAAGGATACCTAGCCAAAAAACTTTGGATAAAGCTGATAAGCATAAAAGTCTTTCCAGATCCTGGAGCATGGGCAAGAATACAACCACCTGGTTTATCTGTTACCAAGTTTCTGACCAGGAAATTGAAACCATCTAGCTGGTGGGGCTTCATCTGCGTCATATGCCTTGGATGGATAAAAAGTTCAGGTGCGATGAAATCATCTTCAGGCAGTTCCGATCTAGAATATTGAGCGAGTCCATCAAGATCCTTGTTATGTCGTGATTCAGAGACATAGGTTCTTGATGATCTAACACCCTGGTTACACAAAACAACAACACTAAGGACTATAATATGTTGAGCACAAACAACAGAGAGAATAAGAATTTACGCAATTAATTGTAGTCTATTTCATTCTTTATAGAGGGAAAGAGGAACAATAAGCAACATGGGCAGATTTTACTTGCACTCTTAGCAATCAGAACACAATAGAACATTTCTGATATATGATACTTTTTCCTTGGATAACTAGTCTAGTAAACTATCAGAGCTTTTGCCATATATATCCCTCAACCAAATTGCTTATGCACCATTATGATCCTAAAACCTCTTGTAAACCACAGACTAGCTTAACCAAATCTTGTCTTTGAGAACGGTGATCATTTTGAGTATCAAATGAGCAAACTATTCACTTATTTTTTAGAATAGAAGCACCCACAAATGCAAGGATTCTCACGCCGGAGGCACGCATTGTGCCGACACAGTAAGTACCGCCCGTACACCCCATGCCAGACTGGTACGGGGCTGTAACGGCTGCAAAGGCTTGGCATAGTGGAATCCTCTATTACTGATGGCAGTGGGCTGTAGGACTGGTATGTACTGATTTCACCAGTCAAATCCGGTACATACTGGTGCGTGCCAGTTGAAACTGTGTAGTTTCAACCGGTACCCACTGAATCAGCCCCAAACTGGTTTCGGGTCGGGTATCAACCTGATATCTTATCAGGTCGGTAATACCAGAATCTATGTATATGCATATACATGCATATATTAATATACACACACACAACCCCCTATATCTATATATGTTCACACACATACATATACATACAAATATATATATATTTGTGTGTGTGTGTGCCATACATATACATATACAAATGCATATATACATTTGTGTGTGCGTGCACGCGCACACACACAAATATATAAACAAACATATATTTATATATAAACATGCGAAGTGATCATCTGACAGTAGAATGACTAACATACCTTTACAAAGTGATATTCTCATCGTTTTATACACACGGTCCTTTCTAGGCATACATTTCATGTTAATGTCATTTAAAAAATATGAATTATGTTTGCCATGCATGTTAAACAGTCACTTCATTTATATATGCCATTTCTAAAGTAACTGGATATTTAAGTTAGTTAAAACTGATCACAGTCAAGTCAAAACGTTAAAAAGGGCATACATGTAAAAAAGGAGCTTTTGGAGGGTATTAAAGTGCAAATGACCATAATAAGGGTATCTAAGCAATTACAATGGTTATGACTGTGTATAAGCAGAAAAAACCTAACTATTAGCTATTAAAAAAAGCAAAAAAAGAGAATAAGTTATTTGAGATATGATTTTAAAATATGTGATTTTTCAGCACTTTTCCTGCAACTATCGTAAGTAATAGCATTGAGATGTTAAACCAATAGCATGATCTCGTAAGCAAAAGAAGTAGGAAAGCCATTATTAAAGAATGGAGGCAGGTTGCAAATTTTAGGGTCAAAATTTACCAAGAAAGAGGCCACGGAGCTCAAAGCTGCAGTTGTTTAGAGCTTGGGAATAGAAAGTGGCGAAATGGGAAAGAGATTAAGGTTGGTGATTTACTAAAGAGGAAAGAGGGGGGATAAGGTTGGGCCGCCTCCCACAACCGTTGCTTGCCTTCCACCGCCGCCCAAGGCCACCAGCAAGTCCCCAGCTCCTGCAAGGGCCTCCATCAGCCTCTGCTCCGCAAACTAGGACTCAAGTCCTAGTCCAGGTCCCTTATTCCCCGTTCTCTAAGTTTGAGTTCATCTCTACTTGTTTCCCCAGCCTTCTTCCACTTTTCCTTTATATTTAGAACCTGCCACTATTCTCTCCCAAGCCTTCATCATAGAATCCATCAACTCCCTAGCTCGCCATGGCAAGCACTTATGTACTCATGCTTATAAGCAGCATACTTGTAACAAAGGAATATAGGGTTTAATGGTGGCAAAGGATTAGAGAGAGAATACAAATAGGGTAGAGAGGTGGGTCTTAGAGATGGTTTAGGTGAGTTGGGATTGGATAAGGATAGAGCGTAAGAAATAGGTGAGCTGGAATCGAACTAGGAAAGGGGAGGATCGCTAGGAAACTAGGATTGTGTTTAAGGTGAACTAGGAAAGGGTTATGGGAAGGAAAGGAAAGAAAGGGATAGGGTCAAAAGGAATAAGAAAGAGGAAAAGGGAAATGGGAAAGTAGGATGAGCGAACTTAGGAAAGAAAGGAGGAACTGTTGGGTACGGGGTTAGGCTTGTATGGGAAGTAAGGAGAGGAGAAAAAGAGGTCGAAATAGGGTCATCAAGGTACAAATCATCAATCTGGATGAACAGTCCTAATGTTTTGAGGACAACTTGGTTATGCCTGTGAACTTTACAGTCATACTGTATGCATAAATATCAAAACCTTATTCCAAACAAAGCTCCATCTGTAACTAAAGTTTTTAATTGGTGTTCCAGTAGAATTCCATTTTCCAACTTCAATACACTCTGTTTGGATAAACCAAAAATAGTCATTGCCTCATTGTGGATGTCCTTTATGATCCCATAAGAGAGATTTCTCATAGCTGCTTCAGCACCCGAACCATCATACACGGACTAGAACTAATGGTAAAACAAAATTTCCGTCATTCAAAAAACATTAGGAGGCAGTAGTAACAGGAATTGCACAGAAACATAGAAGAATAAGAAATAAGGAATACTTCTGAAGTGAATATCTGTTTTTAATGTGCAAAATGATGATATCAATAGCATGACGAATGTGGGGAAAAAAGCAATGGTATATAATAAATATACCGCTATAGCATATTTATACCTTTGTCCACTGATAATCAAATATTGTGTCTATGCTTTTCTGAATAACTCCACATATACGACATACAAGGCCCAGATCATCCTCGAGCAAATAGGAGTGAATACAGTCCTCTTCCTTTCGAGCAACATATGCTTCGTCTGATGTAGGATTCTAGAAGAATTTACAAATTGCATTACAACTTCCTTGGCAAGTCTTGTAACAAATGGAAAAAAAACCTTCATTTCTAATGAAAATATTTAAATATCTAGGAATAACCCAAAACTGATATTACACAAATGTATCTCACAAATCAGAAAAAATAATTCGTTCCTGCAAAAAGTACGCTAGTAGAAGACAGAAGATAATTAGTCTATAAAGGCTCGAAGATTTATTTGTCATTTTTTTTCTGATTACATCAAAACCTTCTACTCATTAAGCAGTGAAAGATTTAAAAGGAAATCCCACAATACAAGAGTTTATGCCGGTAAATTACTGGCACAATACGTACGGTTCGTGTCGACCGGCACAGTAATGCATGGAGAGATTTATCTTTCCTCTCAAATCCCGAATCTCCAAATCTACAATCACTACATATGAGCAAACTCTTCCTTTAGAGATCACCCCTCTTGCAATCAGCCGCTTGATGTCCCGGTTGCCGCACTTGAAACACCCAGGACCACTTGCTACCCCTACTTCATTGTCCTTCAACCATAGTCCTACTCAGGTTGCTCTCTAACGAAAGGCCTACTTTGATGCTCTCCAAATAGTGGTCAGATCAGAAGTTTAGATTAAACATTGGCTTCCACAGTTTCTATTCGTCATGCCTCTAGCACTACCCGCAATCCATGTTGGACTGCCAACGTTGTGGACCCACTGGCGTACCGATTATGTTGCTTCAATTTTAGGCTCTTTGATGCCCTTCATACGCAAACCATGGATAAAAAGGTTCAAGTTATCATGAATTTGCGGTCGCATGCTTGAAAAATCGCTCCACCAATTGATCGTCAGCGTCAAGAAAGTCATTGCGGTTAGTAGTTGATAAAACTCGGTCTTATCATCATCCACAGTTGTTGATCCTTCCAACAGATTATGTAAGTTTTGATACAGCTTCTTCACATACGCGTGTTTCAACTTCTCCCATAATGCAAAAACCATGCTTTCCTTCACAACTTCAAGTCAACTCTACTCATTGCCATCCAAGCTGCAGCTCTGGCTTGAATTCGGGTGGGCCACCAAACAAACCATTTTTTCTTCACACAATTCCTTGAAATCCAACACCTCATCCATTGCGAAAAGCCAATCCAAAAGGTCCTCTAGCTATATGCCACCACGGAACTCTAGAATATCTACATTTAAACATGCTTCCCAGTGTCGTGAATCAGATCCACCATGCGATCTCCTACAGCTCCCCTCCTTCGAGGGACATAGTCAGCAAAAGGATTATGAATATTTCCATCCCCTGCTGACTGTAGGGATAGGGATCTGCTGCGAGACTGAACTCAGCTCATATTGGAGGTGGCTCATATTCTACGGAGTATGGATGTTATAGCTGGAGTACAAGGTATAGGGGCCAGGGCACAGAGCGGAGCTCAGAGGGCCCGACTCTGAGTGAGCAGCGCTGGCGACCCCCAGAGCGGGGCGGAGGGCACCGGCTCACACCCACTCCGGGGCGGGTACGGAATATCAGCCCGCAGAATGGTCTGGTACAATTGGTGGGCAATTAAATAATTTTGTACTATAAAATTAGGGTTAGTATAAATAATTAAATACATCTTGTAAAACCCTTATTGTACACTTTTCTGACCTAATAGTGAAATCCGCCCCCTTTCTGTGTACGTAGGCAATTTGCCGAACCAAGTAAAATCTCTATGTTATTGTGTGATTACTATCGCTGCTAGGTGCTTCCGCCAACAACTCGCTCTAATGCACATCGACAAGGTAGAAGTTAGATTCCATTGTTTCACTTACGATCCGAAACCAAAACCCTTTTCTAGTGTTGATTCCTAAGAAAATAACAGAAATAAATGACTAAAGAGAACTCACTTTGAATACATACATGAAACTTCAACACTCAAATGCATATGTCAACCTACATAATATATAAAGCATCTAATCAGGACCAAATTACCAAAAAAAAGAAAGTAAATTGGGATTAAAATTAGAAAGTTATGATAGGAAATATCCCAAGCATAATAGAACTGACAAATCCAATTCCGATTTCCTATAGAGATATATCGATAAAAGAAATTTTTAGTAAAATAGCAAAATTGCCAGCTTGAGGCCTTAAATAAAGAATTTGGGAGAATTTAGAGTTCAAAATTGCCGCACTTCCTTTTAGCCATGTTTGGTTACTTTTGTATTCAGAAACGGGACTGGGAATTCCGCCTAATGCGGAATTTGGATTGTTAAATTGGCAAATAGATTTGAGAACAGTCACTAGAATTCCCTTGTTTGAAGGAACTTTGGATTCCCAAGTTGAAGATGGGAATCCAACGTTTCCTTCTTTGTGGAATGCTGGAATTTATTAAAATATCGATTTTACCCTTCTCTAATAATAACCACCATTTGATTAAATTAATCATAAACATTGAAATATTGTTTTTACACATCACTAATAATAACCATCACTTTTTTCTATTTATCTTCTATGTTTTAACTAATATATTTAAAATCTATACTATTAGAGAAAAGAGCATTTTGGTCTTTTAATTCATATTCCAATTCTAGTTCCCACATTTATTATGCATACTAGACACTTGCAAACAACATTCTCATTCTAGTTTTTGGACATAATAAATGACCATAATTCCGCTCTCGTTCCCATTCTCATTCTTGTTCCCACTTCCGTTTCAGTTCCCATGGCAAGCAAACATGGCCTTAGACTAACTACCAAGTCTTCAGTCGAGCAAAGTTCTCTAGGATCAAGGTTTGTGCAGGTCAAAGACCAACACGACACGTGCCACTAGCATAAGATGTGCCATTAGCAAAATAGTCATTGGTATCAACAAAGTTCGTGTTTCCCATACATGTTCAATGAACAAAAACAGCACACTTGGACCTATAGAAGCGCATATGCAACCATGCAGACCACATTTTAGAACATGGAGAAAAACAAAGGTAAGAAGCATACTTCATTGACTTTTTTTTCTTTTACATACTTCATTGGTTGCATAAAAATTACTATCAAAATAAATGGATGGCAATATAGCTGGCGTGTATTCTGTGCGCCACCGGACGGCATGACAAATGCTGCCGGCACCGGTTGTGCCAAACCCTAGTGCCCACAGCATAGATGACAAGATCGTAGGAAGAAGAGGGGAGGAGGAGAGATATCTGGCGAAGGGAGCAAACATGAGAAAAAGAGAAGAGGATTCTAACAAGGGTGCAGGAGTCTGACGAGGGCAGAGGAGCCGGCGAAGGCCGAGCCCGGAGAAGGCGGCATTTTCCCGAAGCGAACGTGAGAGGCAGCGGGCCGCTGCAAACTCGTGATGGGAAAACCTAGCTTTTAATATCTAATGGGTTTCAGGTGGATCTGAAGTTTATTTTAGTTATTGCATTTTATAATTAGCGGGTCTCATCCGGATCCATTTCTTTAAGTATACAACATATGTCATTTATTCTTTTCTTATTGGACTTCTACCCGAAATCCATTAAGCTTATGTGTCAAAGCCAATGCCCGTTATCGACCCTACTCGATATTGATATGGGATTCCTTGATAACAGCAATAGACTATTGTTGTTAGTTTTCAGCCTATGTGCTTCCCTGAGAATGCATAGTGACGAAAAATGCAAAGGAAAAGGAAGCAACAATACATCCATAATCCGATATGAGATAAACTTTGAATAGCAAAGAATAGCCAAAGCATAGTACCTTTGAAAATTCCATAGCTATCGACATATCTTTCCAAAGATCTTCAAAATCATCAGTTCCTCGCATTTCACCATGATCTTGGTTACTTCCCCATCTTAATGGTTGATCCACTTTACCAAAAGAAGAAATTGGTGATAAATTTACATGGGATTCTTTGTCCAAGTTTACTTTACTTTCAAGAGCATCACTAACCCTTCTTTTACCTCTTCTAATCCCAGACTTCTGGTTCTGCATACAGCAAGTTAAAGCCATCATTTTAACACAAACATCACCTCGTTTCAATCTGAAATCAAGCAGAAATAAAGTACAGACTATCTTGGAAGATGAATCAAGTTATGGACAGGAAGAAAAATACGCAAAGTAGAATATCGAATACGTTTTGTGAGGTTTCAATATTTAGTTACAGAAAAATACAAAAGCAAATTAAAAGCAATAAATGGGAGAAAGCAAATGATGCTAGCTGTATACACATACATACATAAATAATGAGTCAGCATAACAAATATCAATAGTGGATTGCGATTTTCTTCTAAATGGACTGAAGTCAACTATTAGCATGAAACTCAGTCAAAACCACAAAAGAAAGCAGGAAGACTTTTATGACCACCGATTAGATTGTTGTCAGTCCTTTAAGGAATGTTTGACTCACTAGCTAAGCCACGTTGCTAAAGAAACAGCTTGCGACAAAAAGTGTAAGTTGCAGATAGTAGAGACACTTCAAGGATTTAGCAAACCAAGATAACTACTGAATTATGTTACACTTCAAAAGGACCTAGAGGTAGATGATCGAACTCTAAGGACAAAGTAGCATAGGATTAAGTACACAGACTCCGACAATGAAGGAAACTTCTGAGAAAAATGAACTCAAAGGGGTAAAACGCATTCTCCAAAACAAAATGACAGCACACAAATCGCCGAGGCCTAGATTTGTATTTGAGAGCGGTAGTTTTCTTGTGTTAGCTGGATACATGCGCTTTGCTTTTGTTACACGTCCCACATTCCGCCGACCGCTGACCCAGGTCCAGGCATGACAGAACCCGACCATGCAGCTCAAGAGACGGTCACCTTGGACCCAAGGCCTCTCTAGGCTTGGGCTGGCCCTGGGAGTGCTTCAGGATCACCATATTCACGAATTGATTCATACATGAAGGGTGTGGTTGGCTGGAGTGGTATTGGTGGAAGGAACGAAATGTACGGACGCTGCCGCTCCTTATTCTGTCCATTATATCGTTTGACAGCATCCGAAATTGGAACCGGTGGAATCTAACTATCCATCCAATTCCAAAAACTGAAATCACAATGTACGCTCAAATCGAGCGAATGCTACGATTCTAGTCCATTTGGAACCAAGATATGTGGGACCCATCTTAATTGTTCCTTTTTATTTTTAGAATGTATATTATGAATGATTGTTTGAAAATAACTTATCTCAAAGTAGTAATAATACATTTATATGTAATAATTTACATACATACATAGATACATATGTGTGTATAATTATCAGGGGGTTAGTGGGTGCCTGGTTGGTTACCGTGTCAGGTAGCACGGGGGACCCACCTAGTACATATATGTGTGTGTGTGTAATTATATATATAGGTGTGTGTGAATTAATAATTTTGCCATGATATTCATACAATAGATATTGTTTTGAAAATACATATGGCGAAAAATCCCACTTAGAAAAAACAGATTCGTTAGCATTGGAAACAAACCAACGGAACACCAAAACTAACACCCATAAGAACCACCAGATTCATCAGATTCATCATTCAATTCATTCCACATTCATAATTTATCAGATTTGTCAGATTCAAGGTTGTCAAATGGACTCGAATTGCATGATATTAAGGATCACCAGATTCAAATAGCGAAATACACAATAAAAGGGTCCCAATCTGGGACATGCAATCCGCGTCATACAGAAGAATACCTCATCTAGCATGTGCAAGCACCACTGGCCGATATTCTCACTCATTCAAAACAAATTATGAAATCGCCTCTTGTACGCTCGATTGAAAAACTTAGTATACATCTATTATGTCATGAAACTCCGGCTAAGGAACATCAACGAGTACCAAGTAAGAGATGTGGTAGAGTTAGATATGATAGTTACCGATTTTACGATCTCATAGTAGACTTGCTATGAGATATATAGAGCCAGGCAGATGTTTACTTGATAGGATCTTAATGATCCACTTAGACATAATAGATTTATTGACGAGGCAACAGAAGTACAAGATGTGGGTATGCACGTAGAGCCCTCGATAAAAGTATCATACGAAAACTAGTCAGAATATGGATAGACAAAGTGGTGCTTCTTAGTGGAGACAAAAGCGACAATTTTAATGCAAAACCTCAGCACCTTATGATAGGAAGTACACGCGGAAGGCAGTCAAGCTCGACAAAGCCAGTTATTCAGAGATGAGCGGAATAGCGATTAATGAGATGCTAACAGTAGGACTTCTATACCATGATGACATATATAGACCGATCCTTTGGAGGCCACCCATGGTTAGATAATTGGTGATGTCATCGAGACCTCTCTTCAAATGCTAATATGCATCGATTGAGGGACGAGGACAACGATGACTATGAGAGTAGTCATGGTGGAGAAAACAAATGCATCCCTGCTACACAGTCCCAGAGAGGAGTCAGATTCATGGAAGAGCGACATTTTTTTGCAAGCCACCTAGGGCATGTATCAGAGAACAAGGGTGATCTGGAGGGGATGAGACGCATGAGAGATGAATTCATGGCAGTGGGGTGGACCAATAACATGTTATGAATACGATAATAAAGACATGAGACAACCTACAGTAGATGCCACTTGGTCGTCATCCTGCCAACATATCATCACGACTTCTACAGGAAAATATCAAAAACATGTTCAACACGATTCTCTTCGCTAGCCATATCAACTTGCTAATCAACCCGGTGACTAAAGTGCTTGCTCAACACACATTTCTTATTCACAATCCTCATCGATTCAAAGAGTACATCAGAGAGCCTGATGGATCATAGCACATAATGCTCAATCAATATTTCAATTATTTAAGAAATAGAACCAATGTTATTCTAATGCCACCCAATGACCCGACTTACAATTGTATGCTGAGACAATAAGTGTGCATGAAAGAAATGTATTTATGAGTTATATATGCTATTGCATGCTCCCTTGAGTCCCTTCATTTTTATTACACTATCAAAAACATGTACGCCTACACAATCAATTGACTTTCTTTCTCTATTTCATGTGCAAGTTTACACTTCTGGATTATATTTCATATAATCAAATCCTCTTAGGAGAAAAAAGCATATTGAAGCGTGCCAGAAGCCCAACAACCCATGCCAAGGTTCACAACCTCCATCAAGCCAGTACAGAGAACCTTGATTCCAATGTTTTGGTAGTTTCAACTTTTGCTTTCAACATCTTCAATTTGGTAATTTTGATAAATAAAAAACAAAGTTAAAGTTCAAAGAAAACTATCACATCAAAAGTAAGAGAAGATCACGATACCAATTGAAATAGAAGTGGACCCTTACATGGCATCTTGTAACCATACGTCAAGAAGGAAATTGTGTGGATTCGGCAGCTCAAGATTATAGTATGTAATCTTATCTTCACTGTAATATCAATGTGAACTAGGATAAGAAATCTTTAACAACTCACAAGCTCAATCACGGTGGTAGTCATTGGCCAAGGCAGCAAGCACTACTATTGAAACAAAGGCAATGGTAGCAATAGCGTGCAATCACCAGTAACCGAAAAACATACAAAAGAAGGGTGAAGAAGAGAGGATGAAGTATAAGCCAACCAAGAACATAAATCTACCTAGGGTTCCTAGTTTGCAGCCTGCTTCTAGCCAAGTGGCCTTACATTCATCACACCAATCATTTAAAATCTGAGGACTTTGAGTGCTTTAAAAGATACTCTTCAAATTGACTAGTCCACATTGAAATCTGGTCCAACCAGTGATAGCATAAGTAACTTGCATTTGATCTTATAAGACTTTGACCAATGTTTTGACTTTTAAAGACTAGAATGCGAGGCAAGCAAACCGCATAACTCCGGTGCTTGGTAAGAGGCCTAGGCAGACACTATGTGGAAGCCTTGAATTCAAAGTGGCGATGCCAACCGCTTAGGCCCCATAGGCCCAAACGGGCACCTGGCACCCACCTAGATTAACTGGCCCAAACATCCTAATGTGGCTACTGAAGCTAAACGCTGAAATATCTGATTCAAGTATAAATATATAACATAAAAAAATTCGGATAATATTAGCATATCACTATTTTAGAAGATTGTTCTACTCCAGAACTACAGTCATATATTATCTGATTGATAATTTATTAATGTCACCACGCCAAAAATCTAAATGTACAGTTGATCACCACAAAAGGTGATTAGGGGCAGTTGTTACTCACCTCCAAACTTATGTAATGTATGTAGATACATAAAATATACACAGGCTGCATACGAAATTTGCTTAGCACATTTCCCTATTCGGGTAGATGTGGATACGTAATATCCCCACAAATGATAGATGACCTTACCAGTAATCTGATATATCATGTGACATTAGGCAATGCATCTGTGAATCACACACACGTATCAGTGATGTGGAGTTGTGGACCTCATTTAAAACTGATGAAATAAGCATACCACATAGAGCATGCTTAACAGCTATATTTTTTGTTGACAGGCGTGGGTTTGCTAGAGTTTGATTATTTCCTCAACAACCCCCCACTTTTGAGTTTAACCCTTCATACAATCTTAAGACATGGCCAAAGGCTGCATATAATACATTGATGTCATTACCCAATTGGTCACCAACACTAAAACAAGCTAGTAGTCCTCATTAATCAGAGTCCAACAAATCATGGATAGTCTCATATGTGCAAAGTGTGAACACATAAAAAAAATGCACAACTTCCAATCTAAGATTCTCGCATGATCTAAGGACATAATCGAGACAAAACAAAGATCTTTAAAATCAGCAACCTGATACATTAGGAAGTGTGGCTAGTACTCATGTGATGCACCCATACTACAGGTAGTATACTGGTACATAAACCATGCACAATCTAATATTCAGAACATCTCCTAGCTTACCATCTAAGTAAATGGGGTTAGGATCCCAAAGGTGGACTGAAAGTTATTAAGCAGAAGTATATTCAAATACACCAAACCTCACCATGGAAATGTCAACCGGCAGCTTCTCAGTCGCATTCTTAAAAGTGATATTTTGATATGTTGGAACCTGCAAGATTCAAATGCAAAAGAATTCAATGAAATTGGAGCAAGAGGATTAAAACAGGGTAGTTGTATCAATAAGCTTACTGTAAGGCCTTCATTTCGTTGCTTCTCAGTCACAGTCCTTAAGACAACCTTTTCATACTGAATAGAGGGCTGCCATTCTGTTGTGCTAGTGAAGTGGCGATCTGCTTTAGCATTTCTATGATCATAAGGCACAAGCTGATTAAAAGTGTCATGTGCCAAACTTGTACCTTTCCGTAGATGTATCTGCATCTGAGACTCTAGCCTTGCTTGAGAATTGTATGCCTCATTTTTGGTACTGGAATCTTGCCTGTTTCCTGCTTGATGATCTACATCCTCTCCATCTGAATCAAGAACTATAACAGAGATGCTATCTTTACCACCATCAACTTTTATGCAAGTGTCTTTGACAAGATCCAGCATTTTGTTTTGCATCTCAGAGTCACAATGACCATAGGAGTCATGTACATCACTGATAATCAGTTCATTTTCGTCCTGTCGTAATGCTCCGCAAGATTGCTGCGCACGACTAGTGGCAGGATTCACAGCATGGACGACAAAATTCCCATCTAAATCAATGATATCTTCAGGTACATAAGTACTAGTATGCCTACGTTGATTCACCTGGGCTTCAAAACTTGATCGATCAGAGCCTTTACATACATGTTTTTGAGTAGAACTACTTACTAGAGTTGAACAGGTAGTAAATGGTGGCAGCACAGTCGACAATAAGTTCATCACATGCATCCGTTTAGCATGAAGACTTTCATATTCTTTGGTAACACTTCCATACTTGCCACCATCCATATCCGACAGTAGATTCGACAAAGCAAAGCAATCTGAATAATCGATGACTCTTGGGGCAGTGCTATCTTCATCAACACCATTCTCAAACCGAAAACTCATGTATTAAGATACACAGTTATTGTGCTTATCCTCGTTGTGGAACATCAGCCTTGTGCATCTCCCGACATGATATCCAATGGCGGAACTAGAAAGGATAACATATGCCTACCAGTAAGAAACATAGTATCAAAAACAAAGTCATAAAAAGTTTAAAAAATGACAAACATTCTTACTGCATAACACATCTAAACAACTTCTATTATTGTCTCAAGTTTCTAACATGTTCAAAAAAAATTAACAAACATAATGGGTAAGGACCCAAGCAAATCATACAGAAGCATCTTACTATGACCAGTAGAGGCAGTTCCCCTATATTATCTTGATCTCCCCTTTAAGCTTTAAAACATTTCAAGTATATAAAATATTGCTAAGATGCATAGCTTAGAAAATCAAGCAAACTACCTGCAGAAAGCCCATAAGAAATAATATGCCTATGTATGGTCATGATATCTTTTGCATGATGGTACAAGCATCAAAATGCACGCCTATGGACGATCTACTAGAAATTCATATTACTGTTGGAAGTAAATTTTGAAAGTAAAGGAAACAGAGCATAGAGTTATGTCATAGCAATGAAGTGGAACAAAGGATAAACTAAGTGGACAAGAATAACATCAAAAGGATCAAGGTTAAACAAGTGGTTCAGAAACAGCAGCAGAACACAAGGAGCGACCATATTTTTCCTCCATTAACCATGTGGATGCCTCCTCGATCAATTTAAAATAATCGTAGGCTTCCTTCATATTTAAATCTAATCCAAACTATATTAATCTTCTCATTATACTATCAATCAGGAACAGTATTTTATCGAATGGGTCGGGGCTGGTTCCATGATTCATCTAAGCCATCATAATGCCTGGTATTCAAGAATCCACAATGCTACTGCTAGTATTTATGCTAAGAATCTAAAGACCACCAAAAGCTATATAAACGCATCCTAAGAAACACACAAAACCAACAGACATCAGAGAAATCCAATGCGCATGAAACAAGAGTCTCAAAAACACAAAGAACACACTTCTTTCAAATCATCAGAGACCAACACCGGCATTATCTAATGGTCCAAATCCCGAAATAGATCTACGTACTCACAGTTCATCAAGAGTCAACGAAATCGTGGAGCCGCACCGCAGCAAATCTAATCGCCCATGGGGGCGAAGAGGTGAAGCTGGAACCGCAGGGGACGGCCACCGTCAAGTCGGAGAGAGGAGAGGTATCCACAGTTGCGTCGCAGCCGATCTAATCGTCCGCCATTACGATCGAAAGGGGGGCCGGCAGAGAGGAGGGTCGGGGGAGAGGCCGAGGCGAGGAGAGATGATGCCTCGTGGATAGTGGAGGAATGATGCCGAGCAAAGTGATGCCATGCGCTGCTCACGTGATCAGTTTGAGACAGACACGCTGGCCCATTTTTGCAACGAGTAACCACAAATCGGTGCGTAATACAAACTTTTTCAAAAGAGCTCTGATTTGTGGGCATGCCATGTGCATTTGCACTTCATATGTACTGTGCTATCGATTCATATACATATTCTATCGGTAGTGGTTTACTAATTCATATACATAGACATACACCTACCGATTCATATACATGTGAAGTGCACATGCCACGTGGACATGTGTACAAAAACTTATTCTTTTCAAAAACAAAAAAAGATTTGTATCCATAGCCACCACAAATTGGTAGTAGTTAGGGGTGGCAAAACTGGTTAATTGGTCGGGTTCAGATCAGGTCGAGATCCATTATCTCGAGCCAAAGGCCCAATCCGAACCCGACCCGTTTATTAAACGGGTTAGGTTTTTAACCTGAACCTGACCCGTTTATAAACGAGTCAATCCGAACCCAACCCGCCTGACCCGTTTATATGATGGTTGAGAACTCGCGCGGAGCTTGATCAACGGCAAGGGAACCTCGCCGGAGCTTGGGACCGACGGAGAAGAGGTCACCTAGGCCTAGGAAGTTGATTCATCGGGTCGGATCGAGCCGCTGGGTGACGTAGGCGCTGGATCTAAGAGGGGCGGCGGTGGGCTCTTAGAGAAGACAAAGTCACCGGTGAGGGAGGCGGCTTGGGGCGAGCTCAATGATGGAGGAGAGGTTAGAGGGACCTCGGGTATTCGGATCTGAGGTTGGAGTGGCAGCGTAGAGGGGCGACGACGCCGAATCCTTGAGAAGGGTGGTGCTCGGGGGTTCGTCATGGCTTCACAGGAGGAGGAGGAGATGATGGAGAAGAGGTCGGACTCCGAGCTTGGTCAGCAACGGCGTGGTCGGATTCCGAGCTTGGTCGGGAACGAGCTCCCTCGACGATAGGAGAGGCTGACACGATGGGTTTGGCGAGGTCAGACGGAACTCTGGGGCGGGCGAGGGCGGAGGGAGTCCAGAGGCGGTGGTGAAGCTTGGCGGCAGCTAGGGGTGAAGGGGTGAGCAAAACCAAACCGAACAATTCGGTTCGGTATATTCGGTTTGGTTTTTTTTTAATTAAAAAATCGGTATTCGGTTCGGTTTCTATTTTTAGAATTTGGTAAATACCGAAATACCGAAAATTTTAAAGTTATATACCTTATTTCGATTTGGTTTGGTTTTATGCACTAATTTGGTTCGGTTTGGTTTTTAAATTGGTGTATAAAATTTTTTTCGGTATTTCGGTTCGGTATTTACCAAATACTCAGTCATAGCGGCAACTAGCTGAAGGGGTCGGGCGATGGGCGGAGCTTGGTTGGCGAGGTGGTTGTCGGAGATGGAGATCGAGATCGGGAGTTAGGGGGAGGGAGGAGTCCGTTGAGGAGGGGGACTTGCATGAGAGAGGAGTTGGGGGTGTTTGATGAACGGTGGAGATCTAGTGGGTGATGGATCTGACGGCTGGAATCTAACATAAGGGGATTTTGATGGACATCTTGATGGTCCAAGAGGGGGTGAATTGGACCTTTTTGCGGAAATACGATAGACGAAAACCAAGATATAAAACTAGAAGACTAGTATGCTTGTTTAGTTATGAAAGCAATGAATAAAGCAATTAATGAAGGAAGAGTTAGGAGACTTGCACCAGATTTATAGTGGTTCGGTAAACCTTGCCTACGTCTACTTCACTCAAGGTCCTTCTTAAGGTTCCACTACTTGTAAATCTCCTTATAATATATCCCACCAAGCTTTCGGGTGCTTGACAACCTTACAAATCCTCCAGCAACTGCTGGAGCTCCCCCTCAAGCTTACGGGTGCTTGAGAACCTTACAAATCCTCCAGCAACTGCGGCGTTCATGGATCTGATGCAGAGGGTCTTCCGACCGTACTTAGATTAGCTCGTGGTGGTTTTCGTCGACGACATCCTAGTCTACTCACGTACCGCGGAGGAGCACGAGCAGCATCTGAGGACAGTGTTGCAGTTGTTGAGGGGGCATAGGCTATATGCCAAAGCCTCCAAATGTGAGTTCTTGCTTCCTGAGGTGCAGTTTCTAGGGCACGTGGTGTCAGCGGCAGGTATTTCAATTGATCCGGCCAAGATCGAGGCAGTGCTACAGTGGCAGAGACCGGCGACAGTGTTCGAGGTCCGTAGCTTCCTCGGCTTGGCAGGTTACTACAGGAGGTTCGTGCGGGACTTCTTCAGGGTTGCAGGGCCGCTGACCAGGTTGACACAGAAGGCGGTCCCATTTGTTTGGGACGAGGCGTGCGAGCAGGCTTTCATCCAGTTGAGGACCAGGCTGACGAGTGCACCGATCCTTATAGTTCCAGAGCGAGGCGTCGACTACAGTGTCTATTGCGACGCCAGTGGGGAGGGTCTAGGCTGTGTGCTTATGCAGGAGGGCCATGTGGTGGCCTACGGTTCCAGGCAGCTGAAGACCCATGAGAGGAACTATCCAGTCCACGATCTCGAGCTTGTAGCGGTTGTTTTCGCTCTGAAGACGTGGCGGCACTACCTCTACGGTGAGCGATTTTCGGTGTACTCTGATCATAAGAGTTTGAGGCACGTGTTTACCCAGCGTGACCTCAACCTCATGCAGCGGCGGTGGATGGAGCTTCTAGAGGACTACGACTTCGAGTTGCATTACCACCCTGGTAAGGCAAACGTCGTAGCAGACGCTCTCAGCAGACAGACCAGAGACAGTCGGGTGACCTTGGCAGCAGTGTCAGCTCGGCAGTGGAAGATGATGGAGACAGTCAATCAGTTTGGGCTTGACTTTGAGGACCGGGTGACAGGTGGTTTCCTGTATGCTGTTCGCAGCATTCCAATTCTTTTGGCCAGGGTGATCGAGACACAGGCTGGAGACCCAGAGCTCATGGAGACCCGTGCTGCGGTCGGCACCGAGCACGCGGTTGAGGGCTAGACGGTATCGACAGACAGTGGTCTACTCTTCAGAGGCAGAGTTGCAGTTCCAGCAGACCCGACGTTACGAGAGGAGATCCTTCACGAGTTTCACCACTCCTGCTTCGCCGTTCACCCCGGGAGCACCAAGATGTACCACGACCTTCGCCGACAGTTCTGGTGGTGCAGGATGAAGAGGTCAGTAGCTGAGTTCGTTTCCAGATGCCTCACCTGTCAGAAGGTGAAGGCAGAGCACAGGCGGACCCCAGGTTTGTTGCAGGCACTTCCAGTGCCAGAGTGGAAGTGGGAACATATAGCTATGGACTTCGTCACCGGGCTACCCAGGTCACCGAGGGGGAATGATGCGATTTGGGTCATCGTTGATCGACTGACCAAATCGGCTCATTTCCTCCCTATGAGGACGACAGATCCAGTTGCCAGACTGAGCCAGAGGTACATCGACGAGGTGGTACGACTGCACGGCATCCCAGTGCCGATAGTGTCAGACAGAGATCCCAGATTCATCGGCAGGTTCTGGAGCAGCTTCCAGGACTCCTTGGGGACAGCACTGACGTTCATCACAGCTTTCCACCCTCAGACAGACGGACAGTCGGAGCGGACTATCGAGATCTTGGAAGACATGCTCAGAGCATGTGTGCTAGACGCTGGAGGTACTTGGGAGCAGCACGTGACTTTGGTGAAGTTTGCCTACAACAATAGTTTCAGGCCAGTTTGGGTTTTGCACCCTTTGAGGCGTTGTACGGCAGACCGTGTCGCTCACCGGTGTGTTGGACAGAGGTTGGGGAGGCGTCCCTTACCGGTCCGGACATCATCAGACATTCGTCAGAGAGGTTAGCTCAGATCAGGCAGAGGCTTCTGACAGCGCAGAGCAGGCAGAAGAGCTACGCAGACCGCAGGCGATGACCCCTGGAGTTCGCAGTTGGCGACAGAGTGCTACTGAAGGTGTCCCCGCGCAGAGGGTCGATCAGGTTTGGTAGCAGGGGTAAGCTAGCGCTGAGGTTCACGGGTCCATTTGAGATCGTCAGACGCGTTGGAGCAGTCGCCTACCAGTTAGCTCTACCTCTGCACATGTCAGCAGTTCACCCCACCTTCCATGTTTCTATGCTGCGGAAGTATATTCCAGATCCTTCCCACGTGATCAGACACGACGACATTGAGGTGGAGGAGGATGCCACCTACATAGAGCAGCCAGTACAGATCATGGACAGATGGGATCAGGTGCTGAGAGGCAGATCGTTACCGTTGGTCATGGTCAGGTGGAGGCACGGCAGTGCAGAGAGTCTGACTTAGGAGCGAGAGGATCGCATGCGTAGGGAGTTTCCCCGACTGTTCACCTCTTCAGGTAGTTCCTTGTTGTGGGCGTTGGCGCCCCTAGTCGTAGCCTTGTTTGTGCAGGTAGGCCTAGTTGTTCCTTTTTCCCCCGGCTTCAACCTTGAATTTCGGGACGAAATTCTTTTTAAGGTTGTTAGGTTGTGAGGGCCCGTCGCTCTGACCTGGCTCGACCGCGTGGGTCGAGAGCCGATTTCCTATTGGTTTGGTTCCGCATCGGGCACGATCGGGCGATCGTGTGGCGGTTTGGACCCCGGGGGGCATTTTGGTAAATATGCCCTCTGTTGGTCGGTTTCACACCTGCGTCGCACCCACGGCCTTGGATTGATGTGTGTGTTTGATTAGAATCTCTAGGGTGCTTTCGATCCGAAGATCGGAGCTCGATCGGGAAAGATCGAATCGGACGGCTGAGATAGATCCGGATTTTCTATATAAGCCATGTCCCTTTCTTCTCTTTCCTTCTCTTCTCCTGTCATTTTCTCTCCTTCTCTCTCCTTCGGCTGAGCTAGGGCTCGGAGACGCGGCTTTCGGAGTGTGGATCTTGGCGGCTCGACTGGTGGGACGCGTGGAGGAGCTACCCTACTTGCTCAATTAGGTGTTTCTACCTCGATCTTAGGATCGGGTTCTCCTAGGATAGGTTTTATGTACTTTCGCTGTAGGAATACATGTTAGAATGCTTTGTAGCTCTTTGCACATGTGGTGTAGTTCCTCTCCTGTATTCCTACGTCGCGAATTCGGTATTTTAACGGTTGGTTTCAGTATTATCGCCGTTTTGTCGGTTTTCGTCCATTTGGACCTAGATAGGAGATTTAACCGTCAAAAGTGTGATTTCTTTATACCATTGGTTTCCCCATCGAGAAATACACTTGCTTGCAAAATCTCATTGTTTTCCAACTTAATTTGATCCTTGAAATCCAAGAAAATGGATTTTCGGCACTGTTCTGATGAACTGTGCCTAAGGCTCGACGGTCGATCGGTGCATCGACTGTCAAGTATTGATTTGCTCTTTCTGGGCCTGACGGTCGACCGTCGGATCGACCGTCAGGCTCTGTCGGGATTTTAGCCTCCCATGGTCGATACATGGATCGACCGCGGGATCTTCTCCTTTTCGCCATTTACCTGACGGTCGACCGTCGGATCGACCGTCGCATCGACTGTTAGGCGCTGTTTGGTTTTGGGCTTCTCATGGTCGATGAGTGGATCGACCGTCGCCCTTGATCTTCTTCGCCTTGGTCTCACGGTCGATCGCCGGATCGACCGTGGCCTCACGGTCGATCGCCGGATCGACCGTGACATCGTCCGTGGGCCCTTGAACTTGGTTTTCTGGCTTTTCTTGGATGGATTTGATTTGTGATTAACATCTAAACATGTTGGGAAGTATGTATGTGGATTTAATGGGGATTTCAAAGGATTTCCATCGGGTTTGAGGATCGATTCGAGTATTCTTCCCTTTTTGGGAAAACCTATGGTTTGATTGCATTTAATACATGTTTGTTTGTAGTTAAAATGCTTGGTTAATCGCCTAACCATTAACTAGCTATGAGTGCTAGCTAATGAGGAATTGTGGAACCTTAGCCTCTTGCCGGCGAGTGCCGAGGGCAATTGTATATCTGTGGAACTTATAACTGATGATGTGGCATGTAGAGACATCTAGGATAGATGTTTGCCTAGGCTCATGCATTGTGTGCATTAGAGGCATTTGAGGTCAGGCGGGCGATGGTTTGGGTCGCTAATCCGAGGCTCTCGGGTAGCTCGGATCTAGCCTTAGGGTCGTGGCTGGGTAGTCAGGATTAGGGTGTGATGGTTGAATCTGAATCTCTTGTGTTGAGGATTTGCGATAGTTGACTCCGATCAGTGTTTGAGGTTTAGAGGTCGTGTTGTCTTCCAAGGCCAAGTGCTAAGGATGCAATCGATGTGTTCCCGACGTGGTCCCCAGGCAGTGGTATCCCTGCTGGGTAAGGGTGATCCTGCATGGTACTG
Source organism: Narthecium ossifragum (assembly GCA_963920575.1). NCBI lineage: Eukaryota > Viridiplantae > Streptophyta > Magnoliopsida > Dioscoreales > Nartheciaceae > Narthecium > Narthecium ossifragum. The sequence continues at coordinate 19,563,081 of OY986974.1, forward strand.
TTCCCATGTCAGTGATTAGGGTGATCTTTGTAACATGTTCAAGAGAGAGGTTCATGACATGAGCCCTTGGGACATCGATGGGTTATGGGACCCGTGGCATCCGTTAGACTTGAGCTGAGAGACGACACTGTTGTTGTTTTCCTCTCTTCTGTGTGTCGTAAAATAGAACCCTACTGAGCTTATCGCTCACTCCTACCCGGGCTGCGTTTGCAGGTGCATGCGGCAGTTCTTCTTCCGTGGAGCCGGCAGGATCGGCCTTTGGCGGCGCGAGTACATCCAGAGGCGCTTGAGGTTGCTGGAGGATTACCTGTTGTACCTTTTTGATATATATATACATGATATAAACATTTGAGGACTTTTGGGATTTTGTATAAATCTGTCTATTGGAAGACTTTTGTATTAAATACTGAATAGTACAACTTGATGTTATATGAATTGAATATCTGTTCGCCTCTGGAATACAATTGTTTAAATTATCCGTCTTTTCCGCTTTGTATCGCGCCGATTGAAGATGAATAGTGATAGGAACCCTCACGCCCCGTCCTGAATGGGTTTTCTGGGTCGGGGTGTGACATTTTTCGTTTCTGCAACGGCTCTTTAACGGCTAGTTTCTGGGCTCACGGTCGATATATGCATCGTCCGTCACGCCTCACGGTCGATCGTCGCATCGTCCGTGACATCGTCCGTCAGGCTCTGTCAAGAAAAAAGCTTCCTACGGTCGATGCACGGATCGACCGTCGCGCCTCACGGTCGATCCACGGATCGACCGTCACATCCTACGGATGCATCCGCGCATCATCCGTGAGCTCCACGGATGCATCCGCGCATCATCCGTGAGTTCCACGGATGCATCCGCGCATCATCCGTCAACTTAATAATATCTCAAATATGAAAGTTAAAGTTAGTTATCAACACATATTTTATCACATATATTTTATCATTTAAGAACATATTGGCATCATCAAAACATAATCAAAACGTCATTAGGGCTAACAATCTCCCCCTTTTTTATGATGACAATCTATTTATATGTGATGATAAAATATCTATTGCTCCCCCTAAATCTATGCATCCATTTCTTTGATAAAATGTGTTCTAAGATGAATACTAAGGATGCATACTAATCATATGATATTGAAAAGTTCTATCCATGATATTATGACAAGATAATTTATCTTTTATTATAATTTCTTCTTCAACTAATATCATGGTTGGTAGCAATAGATCACATCACAACTTTTTCTCCCCCTATGGCATCATCAAAAAGTGGGGATAGAGTTAGAGAAAAAGATTTTGATCACTAATGGAGGCTTGATATCAAATACTTAGGATACCAATTGAAATAGGGAATATAATTAAAAAAAATATTTAAACCCATTCAAATAAAGTACTTCCCTAACATAAGTTCATTTATCTCCCCCATATACAAATTATTGAACAATAATTTTTTTTTTAAAAATGCGATGCGATGAAAAATTTCAAAAAAAATGTGACACAATCAGTGGTGGTCGACCTTCAAGGGTTCACGGTCGACCGTCAGCTATGATTTGGACATTGCGTACTCACGGTCGATCCAAGTGAACTCACGGTCGACCGTCACTTTCAGAAAATGAATTTTGAAATTTAATTTAAAATGATTTTTGAATCAAAATCTCATGAATTTTTGCATACACATGTAATTTAATATTTTGAGCTAAAGCAAGTTATTTTTCCAGGAATTCATGCATTTAATCAAAATTATGGCACATGAGTGTATGTGTGTGAAAATGAGCATTTAGAACTCACATACCACTATTCCATTTCATGAAAACACTTGAAGAATTTGAGGCTTATGGTGCATACAAGTCACAATATCTCATAAGCGATGATTAAAGTTCATTTCAAATCAGTAAGCATTATAATGCAAAATATGACCATATGACCTCTTTTAAAATCAATCAAGATACAAAGATTTTAGTCAAGATTAATTCTTTTCAAGGATTCATTTTTAAATAAAAAAGACTTCATAAGGAAAATAAATCATAGAATAAAGTTCACTATCACTATTTGAGATAACAAATGAAGATGGAGGAATAAGATTTCATACCATTGGAAGGATCATATATCCTTTGATGACTATTTAGCATACTTCATTTCCTTGAAAACATATTCTTGTCCACACCTCATCACTTGAGCATCCACCATCAAGATATCACCGTTTTCTTTTGAATTTGTCTTGACAATTGGATCTCAAGCATCCCTAGCACAAATCATGTTTTGATTTTTGGTACCCAAATCTTTTTGGGTCCATTATCGTTAACTCTTGATATGTACATATAAGATGAATGCTTTGGAATCCAAAGGGTGTTAGCACTAGCATTCTTCATTAAATAGCAATTAGGAGAAATATGTCCCTTCTTACAACAATAGTGACAAGTAGGTATATTTGCAAATTTAGGAGGATGAGATGATGCTTTAACAAAGCTTGTCTTTTTAAGATTGTTCATCTTCCTAGGATTATAGCCAATTCCATTTTTGTTCAATGAGCTATGTTGGCTATCAAGGATCTCATTAAACATAATCTTACTCTTCATAAACTTAGAAAGAGTAATTTTCAAATCATTATTTCAAGGGTGAGATCCCTTTTTGATTCTCTTAAAATGATGATTTCCTTTTGTAAGTTACTTGAGTTATTTTGTAAAATGTCATGCTCACATTTGCAATTCTCAAGTTCTTTTCTAAGTGAGACATGATCATCACTAGATGTCTTACTTATCATGCATTTGTTTTCATTTTCCAATAAGTCAATCTTATGCATGGCATCTAGTTTTTCATGTTCTAGCTTCTTCAAGTCCTTACATGAAGCATAATATTTCTTTTTAAGGAACTTGAAATCTTTAGCTAAGGAATGATAAGCTTCAAAAAGTTCATCAAAAGCTAGCTCATCATTTACCTCATGATCTTCTTCCTCATCCCCGATGGCCATTAGACAAATATTTGCCTTTTCTTGCTCTTTTTCATCGGAGGAAGAATCCTTATCGCTTTCACTCCAAGTTGCCATCATGCCTCTCTTTTTCTTGAAACCCTTCTTGGTTGACTTCTTGAGTTGAGGGCAATCGGGCTTGTAGTGACCGGGCTTTCTACATTCATAGCATATAATGTTATTTGAATTATATGAGGTAGAGTTTGATTTTTCACCTTCGAAGGTTTTCTTCTTGAAATTCTTCTTTACTCCTTGGCGATTGAGCATCCTTTTGATTTTTCTTATAATTGATGCCAATTTCTCATCACTTGAATCCGATTCTTCATCACTTGAACTTGATGAATCTTGGTATGATGACTTGAATGCAACTGATTTGTCTTTCTTCTCTCCTTTATTGTTGCTCTTCTTCAAGTTCATCTCATAGGTCATGAGTGAACCCATGAGCTCATCAAGTGATAGCTTGGAAAGGTCTTTGGCTTCTTCAATCGCCGTCACCTTGGGATCCCATGCTTTAGGTAAACACCTAAGTATCTTTCTCACAATTTCATCATTAGCATAAGATTTGCCAAGAGATTGAAGCACATTTAAAATATCATTGAATCGTATAAACATTTCACTAATGGACTCATTATCCTTCATGCTAAACAATTCATAGTCATAAACAAGCATACTTATCCTAGTTTCCTTAATTCGGTTGGTTCCCTCATATGTAATTTCAAGCTTCTCCCATATTTTCTTGGCTGATTTACAACTTGAAACTCTACTAAATTCATTTGTACTCAATGCATAAATAAGAAAGCATTTGGCTTTAGCATTGATTTTCAATTTCCTTATGTCGGATGGAGTGTACTCACTCTTAAGCTTGGGTACATTCATTCCTTCATACATTTTGCTAGGAATGAATGGTCCATCCTCAATGGTAAGCCAAGCTTCATAGTCTAAGGATTGGATAAAAATTTCCATCCTAGTCTTCCAATAATTATAGTTTTCTCCATCAAAGTAGGGAGGCCTATTGGTTGATTGTCCTTGTAGGTTTTCCATCTATACCTAGGATCCTCTAAGGGTTGTTACACCACTAAAATAGAGACCTAGCTCTGATACCAATTGATGGTCCAAGGGGGGGTGAATTGGAACTTTTTGCGGAAATACAATAGACGAAAACCAAGATATAAAACTAGAAGACTAGTATGCTTGTTTAGTTATGAAAGCAATGAATAAAGCAATTAATGAAGGAAGAGTTAGGAGACTTGCACCAGATTTATAGTGGTTCGGCAAACCTTGCCTACGTCCACTTCACTCAAGGTCCTCCTTGAGGTTCCACTACTTGTAAATCCCCTTACAAGATATCCCACCAAGCTTTCGGGTACTTGGTAACCTTACAAATCCTCCAACAACTGTCGGAGCTCCCCCTCAAGCTTACGGGTGCTTGAGAACCTTACAAATCACTCCAAGCTCTCTCTTGGATACTTCTCTCAAAGTCTACTTCACACTTGAAGTAGTTTTACAAAGGTTAAAGCTCTCAAAAGAAGACTAAAACTTGTTACAATGTAAACTAATATTTCCCTTAGTCTTACCCCAAGTTTGCTGCATCTTCTCATATATACTTGAGCTTTAGGGCCTCAAAAAATAGCTTCCAACGGCTATTTCTGTTTCTGCAACGGCTCTTTAACGGCTAGTTTCTGGGCTCACGGTCGATCTATGCATCGTCTGTCACGCCTCACGGTCGACCGTCGCATCGTCCGTGACATCGTCCGTCAGGCTCTGTCAAGAAAAAAGCTTCCTACGGTCGATGCACCGATCGACCGTCGCACCTTACTTTTCTTCAAAAAAGCCTCACGGATCCACGAATCGACCGTCGCGCCTCTCGGTCGATCCACGGATCGACCGTCGCATCCTACGGATGCATCCGCGCATCATCCGTGAGCTCCACGGATGCATCCGCGCATAATCCGTGAGCTCCACGGATGCATCCACGCATCATCCGTGAGCTCCACGGATGCATCCGCGCATCATCCGTCAACTCAATAATATCTCAAATATGAAAGTTGAAGCTAGTTATCAACACATATTTTATCACATATATATTTTATCATTTAAGAACATATTGGCATCATCAAAACATAATCAAAACGTCATTAGGGCTAACACATCTATGGTGAGGAGTTTGGTGGATGATTGAGATTGGTAGATTGGGAGGCTTAGAAGCCTAAGTGACATTAAACGGGTAAACGGGTTGACCTGTCTAACCCGTGGGTCAACCCAACCCGTTTACGACCCGAACCTGATAACACCAAACCCAAACTCGTTTATTTCGGGTCGGGTCGGGTTCGCGGGTCATGACCTGGATTGCCACCCATAGTAGTAGTCTACCGAATCTTTATTCTAGTCCATCGGTAGACCACTATCGATGGACTAGATCATTTGATCAGTATCTCACTACCGATACCTACTGATTCGATCGTTGGTACATTCCATCGGTAGTAACATACCGATCCAATGATCTAATCCATTGGTAGTGGTCTACCGATGGACTAGAATAAAGAATCGGTAGACCACTACCGATTCATGGCATATGCAATGCACATGCCATGTGTTCATGTACACAAATCAGTGCTCAAACCTTCTT
>OY986974.1:19568868-19661522 GCA_963920575.1 Narthecium ossifragum
TAATAAACTGTTTGCGTTGATGTTAAGTTGTTTGGGTGGTATGTAACAAACCTCGTACACATTCATCAAAACGCGTGCTTGGAAGTGGAGACACGTATGTAGAATTTCACACACACGCATCTAAAAATTATACCCGTGCTTCCATCATAGAGTTACACACTCTTTTGAAACACATGTTTTCAAAACATACACATACCGTTATAAAACATACACGTATCGTTGTAACAAATACACGTATGTAGAATTTCACACACGCATCTAAAAATTATACCCGTGCTTCCATCATAGAGTTACATACTCTTTTGAAACACACGTTTTCAAAACATACACGTACCGTTATAAAACATATACGTATCGTTGTAACAAATACACGTATGTAGAATTTCACACACACGCATCTAAAAATTATACCCGTACTTCCATCATAGAGTTACACCTTTCTTTTGTAACACGCGTTTTCAAACAATACACGTATCGGTATAACAAATACACGTGTAGCGCCAAAATGACTGCTTTTTACATTGCACCAAGAGCTGTACTACACTGCAGTATACAATGCAAACAAGATAGACCAACATCATGCAGCGGACGGAGCTGGTGATGTACCGGACACAGCTACAGGACATACAGGTGCATCGGGTTGAAGTGACAGCATCGCGTTCATGATTTATAACCCGTCTGTTGAAGTGGCAACGCAGCGGAACGCTTCTCATCGCCTTGCATGTGTGGAGAGCTCTCTCCGGTGAACTATTTTGGCGAAGAAAACTGCGACGATCGAAGGTAGAAAAGAGGAGGCAGTAGATAGAGAGGAGAGATGAATGAATAAGGGAGAAGAGAAGAGTAGGCAGTGGAAAGGGAGGAGATGAGGTAGTGGAAATGGATGAGTCATGAAAGAATAAGGGAGAAACTGAAAATGGAGAAGAGAAGAGAAGGCAATGGAGAGGGAGAGTAGAAGATGGCGGGAGGGAGGACCAGGCTTGGGAAGAATGAACAAGAAGACACATCCCGTCGCATTTAATGCGACGGGAGGTTTTTTTTTTTAAAACCTATGCATTAAATACGGCAATGATGAGGAGAGATGGATGGCCATCCATGGCATGTGAAGGGAGGGGTAGTTAGGGATTTATATACTTTGGGGTCCTATGTTGCAAACAATCAGTGAAGGGGGTTTGAATCTGCCAAATATGGACATTGGGGGTCCATTTTGGCAAAAAATTCCAACAACGGATTCCCCGTGTGTGTATATGAATGAGTGTTGATTTATATACATGCTGATGTGATATATGCATTACATATGTCCGAATCGATAGTGGACTACCGATTCTTTCTTGTAATCCATCGGTAGTGGTTTACCGATAGAATAGATCAATGAATCGGTATCTCACTACCGATTGAATTATTCATCTAGTCTACCGATGGACTCTATCATATTGAAAAGTAACTACTGAGGGAGTGTTGCTATTTGATCTTTTGGGGCTATTGTAATTTGAAAATAACCCGAATAACCGTCAAGAAAATAGTAATAAGAATGATTAACTAATCTTTCAAGCATTTGATCAATAAAAGGTAAAAGGAAGTGGTCTTTGCGGGTTATAGCATTTAATTTTCTATAATCTATACAAACCCGCCACCCATTCTGAACACGGGCAGAAAATAACTCATTTTTTTATTTTTCACCACGGTTATTCCAGTCTTTTTAGGAACCACTTGAACTGGGCTAACTCAAGTGCTATCCGAAATATGATAGATCACTCCAACTTCAAAAAGTTTGAGGATCTCCTTCTTTACTACATCCATCATGGGCGGGTTCAATCTTCTTTGTGGTTGACAGGAAGGTTTTGCTCCGTCTTCAAGCAAGATACGATGCATGCATGTACTCGGGTTGATTCTCTTAGGCCATGTTTGGTAGCACTTTTGATCCAGGAACCGGAATGGGAATTCAATAAAACAAGGAATTCAAAGTGTTTGATTGCACTATTGATCCAGGAATCTGAATTGAAGTTCTTGTGTTTGAGGGAACTCTGGATTCCCGAATTTGATATGGGAATCCAGAGTCCCCTCAAACGCAGGAACTCTCATTTCATGGAATGTACATTAATTTCCTTCATCTTTGTTTGATTAAACTGATCAAACGGCTAGGATCAATCTTAAAAATAATCCTATCTCTTTCTGTTATTTATTAATAATCTTATTTCTTTCTCTTATTTATTAATAATATTTCAAAAATATTAATAATCTTATTTGTGTCTCTTATTTATTAATAATTTTTCAAATAATATTAATAATATGATTTCTTTATCTTATTTATTAATAATATTTCAAATAATATTAATAATACTATTTCTCTCTTATTTATTAATAATATTTCAAATAATATTAATAATATTATTTCTTTCTATTATTTATGAATAATATTCCAAATAATATTAATAATATTATTTCTCTCTTATTTATTAATAATATTTCAAATAATATTAATAATCTTATTTCTTTCTCTTATTTATTAATAATATTTCAAATAATAATAATAATATTATTTCTCTCTTATTTATTAATAATATTTTAAATAATATTAATATTCTTATTTCTTTCTCTTATTTATTAATAATATTTCAAATAATAATCTTATTTCTTTCTCTCATTATTAATAGTGTTTTATCGAAATATATTCGTAAATCTATGCTATTAGAGTCAGGGGTATTTTGGTCTTTAATTTATTTTCCCATTCCAGTTTCCATGTTTATTATGTATACCAAACACTTGTATGTTCCATTCCCATTCCAGTTCCTTGACGTACCAAACAACCACAATTCCTTTCCAGTTCTCGTTTTCATTCCCATTCCCAATCCCGTTCCCATTCCCATTCTCATTTCCATTTCTATTCCAATTCCCATGGCAACCAAACGTGGCCTTAGTGTGCACAATTGTCCAACCAATAGCTGTCTTATGGTTCTTAAAAATCTGCACAAGCTTTTCTTCTTGTGGTGCACTGAGTTTATTGGAGTTGATCACTGGTAACACTCCTCCATCTACAAGGAACATGTATTTGAGGTGACTAGGAAGAGGTTTCAGATATGGAATAGGGGTTTGCAAAACAGAGGGTAAAAATCTCTCGTTAGAAACTTGTAGTGGAATATAAGGGACGTTAACTGATTGCTGAAATGTTGAAAAATCATTCAGCGCTGCAACAGTTTTTTGCAAATTAGTACTCAAGGATAGCTCCTCATTTTCTTTTTCAGGAGGCTTACTAATGGCAACTTCCAATCCATCTTTTCCATCAAGTTCAAAAACTTATTGTGCTAAAAAATTAATCACATCAATAGAATACACATGACAATCATCAACAAGATATTTCGTGGCATCAGAAATATTAAACTTAACAGTTTCACCATCAAATTTCATGGTAAGTGTGCCACTATGAACATCTATCTTAGTCTTGGATGTCTTTAAGAATAGTCTTCCCAACAAAATAGGAGTAGTTTGATCACCATTTTCCATATCAAGCACATAAAAATCAGCATGGAGAATCAAATCATTAAGTTGCACAAGAATATCCTCAACTACACCCTTGGGATAGGCATTAGATCTGTCAACCAATTGAATCACAACACCAATTTCATTAAAGGGTCCAAGTTTCAAAGAAGCATATATAGAATATGGCATGACGTTGATAAAAGCTCCAAAATCTATCATGACCTTCTCAAATTTAGTGTTACCTATTGTACATGGGACAGTAAACATACCTTGATCTTTGCACTTCGCAGAGATTTTTCTTTGAATAACTATAGAAACATTCTCCTCTACTCTCACCTTCTCACTTCCTTTAAGTTTCTGTTTTCTCTTAATTGTACACAATTCTTTCAAGAATTTAACATAACGAGGTACTTGTTTAATAGCATTTAAAAGTGGAATATTTACCTCGCATCTACGAAAAGTTGATGATATTTACCTCGCATCTGCTGACCACGCTGCACTCAAATTATAAAAATCAACTTCTTCTGGTGCTATCCGACTATTCGATGAATGCTATCGGTGTGGAAGAACCTCGAACTGTCTGTCATACCGTGGCACCAATTCTTTGTGTGTTGTCTTTCGACTGAATTGCTTCAGAATCTGGGGAGTTAGTTTCAAAAGAACTTGATCGCCTACCTGAAACTCCAAGGGTCTCCTCCCTTGATCCGCGTATGTCTTCATCCTCTTCTGGGCCTTCCTCAAGCTGTCTTGAGCCGCCTCGATCATCTCCTGTTGGTCTCTTGCAAACTTGGAAGCCGTCGAACTTCCTTCTCCTCCTTGGGCCGCCAGGTCAAGGGGAGCCAACGGTTGTTGGCCTAGCACGAGCTCGAAGGGACTCTTCCATGTCGTTGATGATCTCTGCAAGTTGTAGGAGAACTGCGCCACATCAAGAAGGTCGAACCAATTCTGTTGGCTCGCAGTCATGTAGTACCGTAGGTACTCCTCCAACAAAGCCTTGATCCGCTCCGTCTGGGCATCAGTCTGTGGGTGGTTTGCAATCGAAAACTTCAGTTGAGACCCCATGATCTTGAACAGGTGAGTCCAGAACTGTCCCTATCACTTACGATATCACGTGGGAGCCCGAAGTGCTTGACCACATTTCTGAAGAAGAGGTCTGCCCTGACCTTTGAGGGACAACCCTTGGGTGCTTGGATGAAGATGGCATATTTGGAGAAGCGATCCACCACAACAAGGATCGTCGATTTGCCGTCCACCTTCGGAAGACCTACAATGAAATCCATAGAGAGGGATTGCATTATACGTTCTGGAATAGAGAGTGGTTGAAGAAGACCTGCCTGCTTCCTCCGCTCCATCTTGTCTAGTTGGCACACTAGACAAGTCCTCACATAAAGCTCGATGTCCTCCTCCATCTTTGGCCAATAGTAGCTTCGGCCAAGTAAAGCGGAAGTCCGCTCTCGCCCCGGATGACCCTCCCATATGGAATCGTGGGTCTCTTTGATGAGGGAGACCCAGATTCCTCCTTTGGGAACATAGAGCCGCCCGCCCTTTGCTCGCAACAAGTCATCCTCCAGCCAGAATTGCCCACGGTTCCGTCTTCGACCTCCTTCACAAGCTTCTGATATTCGGAGTCGTCCTTCGCTTGGGCCTTGATCTTCTCAAGCCAACCCGCCTCCAACTAGACTAGGGCTGCAACGTAGTCCATGACTTGTTGCCGACTCAAGGAATCCGTCACCTGGTTGTGCCGCCCAGGTTTGTGCTGCCACTCGAAGTCGAACTCCTATAGGAACTCTTGCCACATTGCTTGCTTTTGAGAGAGCTTCTTCTATATCTAGAAATAGGTGTTGGCGACATTGTCCGTCTTGACCACGAACTTGGTGCCGAGAAGGTACACCCACCACGTGCGAAGACAGTGCACCATGGCCACCATCTCCTTCTCATGTGCTGAATAGCGCGTCTCTGCATCGTTGAGCTTGTGGCTTTCAAACGCCACTGGGTGTCCCTCCTGGACCAGTACCCCACCAAGAGCTCGATCAGATGTGTCAGTGTGGACTTCGAAGGGGAGAGAGAAGTCCGGGAGCCGTAGAACTGGCTCGCTGGCGATGGCCTCCTTCAGCTTCTGAAAAGCCTCCGCGCATTGCCCTGTCCAACACCAAACTTGATCCTTCTTTAGTAAGTCAGTCAAGGGTGTTACCTTTTTGGAGTAGCCTTGGATAAACCGACGGTAGTAGTTGGCTAAACTGAGGAAGCTTCGAAGCTCGGGGACTTTTGTTGACGCCGACTACTCCAAGATTGCTTCGACCTTCCGAGGATCCATCCTCACAGTGCCACCCTTGATCTTGTGCCCCAAGAACGAGACCTCCTTCATTGTGAACTCACACTTCTCCTTTTTGACGAAGAGAGAGTGCTCCCACAACCTCTGAAGGATCCGCCTCATGTGCTCCACGTGGGCCTCCAGGGAGTCACTGTACACCACTATGCCATCGAGGTAGAGGACCACGAACCGATCGAGGAAGTCATAGATCACATCGTTCATTATATGACAGAAAGTAGTTGGGGCATTAGTCAAGCCAAACTGCATGACCATGAACTCATATGCGCCGTACCGCGTCACACACCTGGTCTTGGTTTCATCTCCTTCCGCGATGCGCACCTACCATAACCATACCTCAAATCTAGTTTAGAGAATACATGGGCCTTGGACAAGCGATCGAAGAGGTCCTGCACCAACGGAACTGGATACTTGTCCCGCACAATCAGTTTGTTCATGGCGCGGTAGTTGATGCACATCCTCAGTGTGCCATCTTGCTTCCTCTGAAACAAGACTGGTGCGCCATAAGGAGATGTAGAGGGGCGGATGAGTCCTGACTCGAGCAACTCTTGCAGTTGCTTCTTGTGCTCCGCAAACTCGGATCGTGCCATGCGGTAGGGGGCTTGGGTTGGTGCGCGGGCACCGAGCAGCAGCTCGATGTGGTGGTCGATCGCATGCCGGGGAGGCAATTGCTTGGTTAGCTGCGGTGGCATGACATCATTGTACTCCTGCAGCACGTCGAGAACTGTCGCTGGTATGTGGGTTGCTGCGGACTCTGGCTTTGCAAACACACTACACATATTCTGCATACCTGATCATGGCGCGTCCCTGGCTGGCAGCACCCTAACCATTGTCAAAAAAATAGTATAACTACTACAAAAGTCGTTTGAACTCTCCGGTGTCTTATAAGGTTTTCTTAATTTGTTTTTTCACCTTATTAAGGGGGTGTTTGGTTGCTTGCATAATCAATGCAGTGCATTGCATCTGCTAAAGCAATGCAGTGCATTGCATCTGCTAAAGCAATGCAGTGCATTGCATCTGCTAATGCAATGCTGCATTAGCAAAAACAATCATTTTGACTGCATTAGCTAATACAGCATTTGAGATCCTTTTTGCATTAACTGATGCATGCATCAGCTAATGCAGTGGCCAACCAAATACCCTTTTGTATTAGCTGATGCATGCATCAACTAATGCAATGGTCAACCAAACACTGATATAGACCAAAATGCTGCATTAGCTCATACATTCATCAGCTAATACAAGCAATCAAACGCCCTCTAAGATTTAATATTTTCCTAATAGTAGTTGTTTACTTGCCTTTTAGTTAAATTAGGTTTATTATTTTATTTTATATATTTAAACTCCATGCAAAGTAAGAGGAGAGTTTGAAGTTTCGGCCAATCCGGATTCAAAACACCCCGATCCCAAAACTAAGGCTAGAAACCACGAAACAAAGCTGTTTCAGACCGAATCTAACGAAACATGTCGGGTTTTTGTTCCACCAAAATCAACACCGAAACATAAACTTCAAACTTTGAGTAGAACTATGACTATGATAGTCCTTTTATATATAGTCGGCACATGTCGGCGGCTGACTCAGTCATCTCCAACTCCTCCTAACTTGATCAATCAAAGCAATAACTAATTAAACTCTCCTATAACATTTCTAATCAACCAGTACTCAACTAGCATCCACAATCCGGTCCTAACCCTATCTAACTCCTGCTGATACCTCGGATTAGGCCTTTGAGTCCTGCTGGACCTCCCGATCCTATCAGAAAACATTAGAGCTATAGTTTGAACCAAAAGACATGAAGTTCATTCTGAAAGCTATAGTTTGAACTTTCTGGTTAATTGCACTGTACACAACAAAAATGGGCATAAGAAAACATTCGAGCCACACAAACAAACAGTCTACTGTTAGGAAGCCGCAGCAATAGCTCGTCTCATCGGTGTCAGCTGCCTTGCAAGTGGAAGCGGCACATGTGCTTTAACAAGAGTTCCCGTCTCCATGTATTCCTATAAGAAAGAGCAAATGAATCAGAATTACCACCCAAGATTATTGACGTTAAACTATAACTAGAGAAGATGATCTCATTGCCCAGTTTCAAGAAAAATACTCCAGAGAGTTAGAAGGCAGCTAGTTGTCTTACCCATTCATAGCCTACAGCCCTTAAGTTCATAAATGCAAGGTCCAGGCTTAGTTATTTCGTGGGTTTTGAGCTTCGTGACTTCCATGGTTATGGTTAAACTTATTAATATTCGCTGAAGCAATCACTGAAGCAGAACAGATTATTCATTCCTACTTCAGAGCACATGACATGCGCATTTGGTGATACACGACCTATGCCAGCTCATCACTTTATTGATTGACTGTTGAGAGGTGGCTTATATTCTGCAGATTATTCATACCTACCTCCGGGTAGGCCTGTAATTGAACCGAGCCCTTACTGAGTAGCTCGGGTTCGAGCTCGATTAAGCTCAGCTCGAGCTCGGTTAAGTTTGAGCTCAAACCGAGCTCGAATCTAAATGTAAGCTCGATCCTGTTTCGAGGTCGAGCATACATAGGCCCGGCTCATAAGCTCGCAAGCCTATCCCTCCAACACCAATCTCCTCTCTTCCCCCCTTCCCCTACTCCGACGAGACCCATTTCGTCCGGCGTACTCACCGGCATTAGCATGGCGTCCGACTCCGGCACAAAGAAAGAGAGGCGAGGGAGAGTAAAAGAAGAAAACGCAGAGGAAGATGACGGTTAAAACAAAGGTGGCATCGGCGAAAAGGTAGGGTTTCATTCTTTTAGGGTTCGTTGTTATGTATTTAAACAGGTTATGGGTCCGATTCATCATTATATAACGGGTCCAATATTTATAAGCTAACAGATTGCAAGTTTTAAACCCGTTATTCAATGTCAAACCCCTAATCCACCGTCTCTCTTGATTAGTGGTGGCAATTCGGGTCATGACCCACTAACCCGACCCGACCCGAAATAAATGGGTTTGGGTTTGGTGTTATCGGGTTCGGGTCATAAACGGGTTCACCCGTTTACGACCCGCGAATAAATGGGTCGGGTCGACCCGCGGGTTAGACGGGTCAATCCGTTTAACCCGTTTAATTTTAATGTCACATAAACTTTTAGGGCTAATTTGAATGTAATCTCATCTCATCAAGGAAAATTAAAACAAGTTATAAGTTTATTGTTTAGGTTGGATGGTTTGGATGTAATTGAAACAAATTGTAATTTTATTGCTTACTAATTTTATTAATTAGTTAATAATTTGGTGCTTGATTGTTGTTAAACGGGTTGACCCGACGGGTTGACCCGTTTATAAATGGGTCGGGTTCGGGTTGATAAACCTGACCCGTTTATTAAACGGGTCGGGTTCAAATTTGGCCTTTGGGTCGAGATATCGGTGCTCGACCCGACCCGAACCAGACCCGTAAACCCGACCCGTGAACTCGAATTGCCACCCCTACTCTTGATTGGCCGACGCCCCCACCTTCTCTATCTCGCGATCGAAAACCGCCACCGCCGCCACCGGAATCCGACATGATCCACCCTCGTCTCGTTGGAATACTCGCCGGATCCCACCACCTCACTTCACCGACTTCTGCTCCATCGTTTCCGGCAAGGATCTGATGTCGATGACCCCACCTTGCCGCCCGTCGAGAAAGAAAGCTCGTCTCTATCTCTTCTCCGAGACTTGCAAGTCGAGCTCGAGCCTAATCTTACTTATTATGAGCCGAGCTCGAGCTGAACTTTTAGGCTCAACTCAGGCTCAAGCTCGAGCCCGAGCCCGACTAAAAGAGCCGAACTCGAGCTCCAGCAAGCCAAAGCCCGGGTTGGCTCCACTCGATTGCAGCCCTACCTCCGGATCGCCTTTTCTTTGGATGAGATTCAAAAGATCTAGGCCTTTGGATGGGATTCAAAAAGATCTAGACCGTTGGTATGATGGTATGCAGAAAGCTTTGATATGAGTTAAACTAAACTCGTGCTCATGATCATCGTAGGGTTAGGAGCAGTGGCCGAACCAGAAGGATTGGTGGCCATTGAAAGACGCTAGCCTACATCACTCTTGATACCATAAGGCCCCATTTGGTACAGGGTTAAGGGAAAGTGGGGTTAATGGGGAATAGGGTTAGAAAACGTGGGGTTAAGGAATGGGGATAGGAAAAAATAGAGAGAAATGGGGTAGGTGGAATAGTGATAACCCCGTAATCATGACTTTGATGTTTGGGTAAAAAGTAGGGTTAAGGGAGGATAAAGTGGGGTTATCCCCACCTTAACCCCATACCAAACATGGCCTAATAGACTAGGATTATTTTCACTAAACTGCCTCACCCCAAACAGTAAGGCCTGCCTCCTTTATGAATACAGAAAGCTGTTATACAAGATGTACATCAAGTAGTTTTAGAGCTCTATCACAAGACATTCAGTTTTACAAGATAGCATCATATATGAGCATAAACAAGCTAGCCAAATAATCTCTCTAAAAGGTTCATCCTTATTAGTAATCCTTCAATAGGTCATGTGATCTCTTCAAGAGGCCTATCCTATTAGTAATCTCTACAACAGGTTTATCCTTATCATGTAATCTCTTCAACAGGTTTATCCTTATCATGTAATCTCCACAATAGGTTTATCCTTATCAATGTTGCAGTGTTGACAGCTCCGATGCAACAGGGCCCTAAAGGCCCTCAACAGGACTAGAAACCAAGACCTACCTTTCACAGGAGGTAGGTAACCAAACTGTGCGCTAGCCACCCAATACCACCACAATGCCTATGTAGATTCATGTCATTCACACAGTGTATCGGGATACCGCCACCTTTTCTTTCTATAGTATTGAGTCCAAATTGCAGGCTAGATTTGTAGTCCATCACCCACATGTTGGTCTACGTCCATTTGTCAAGAAATTGATATCGAAACATGCGTGAATATAATGATTTTTTCAATAATTTTTGTGGAAAAGCATATGTGAGGTAGATTCAGCATTCAACATAAACCATGAGAAATTTCTAGGTCAAATAGAATAATACTCACCATTGCCTCTATCACTCCAACGTGATGAATGTCATTGAGCAAATCTCCTTTGTCATATGGAACAAGAGCCTCTACCAATACCATTGAGTCCTGTCATTCCAAGTGGAAATCAACACTTAAATCCAAACTTCAAGATTAAGGAAATACCATCAGCAAACCTCAAGGAGAACAAGCACAAAGAGAGACATCAGAACCTTCAGTTTCGCTTGAACTGCATCGCAGAAGTGCTCTAGCCCATAACCAGTCATGGCTGATATGCAAATGACCCCCCTTTTCAGCGCTTCGGTTCTTATGCACTCAGGATCATCAGTCTTGTCAACCTATAAAAAAAGATTACGAGCTATATGATAATGAAGCCATGTTAAATTAGCCTTCTCCAGCATTGAAGTTGTTTCGCTGCAGATCGTAGGAATAAAACATGGCAACTTCAAAAAGCGAGAGAATATCCAGAGACAACTTTTATCTCCAGAATACAAGAATAGAGCCTTGAAAGTATATATTGAATTATCGTGAAGGAAATGACAACCATTAACTGGTCAAAACCAACGTAGATAATAGCATGCATAAACACTATGTCCAGGGGTTTCATGAATGTCTGCTCGAAAAACTTACCTTGTTCCACACTACTAATTTCGGGATTGATGCCACATCTAGTTCCTCTAAAACTTTGTCCACAGCATCTGTTTGTTGCTGCGCAAGCGGGTGACTGGAAGTTGTTCCATCATGGCATAGATCAAGATACTTCAATGGCATGGTGAACACATAAACTAAAAAAGGAAGCAATTATCTCTATACATCAGACTACCTGATATCAACAACATGAACTACAAGAGACGACTCTGATATCTCCTCTAACGTTGCTCTGAATGCAGCGACCTGTTCCAACACATTCATTTACTTGTGAAACAGAGAAACCTGTGTTGCATGCTTTCTGAGATCAATTTCCAAGGAATCATGAATACAGTCGACAAAAGTATGGTTCCAGCACATTCAGCAAAGCTATCATTATTTCACAAAAATAAAACAAGATCTTGAAATGCAAATTAAAAAAATAGCAACACTAAAACAAAACCTAAAGTGGGCATGAATGACTTGTCCTGGGATTAACATGATACTGCTTTCAAAACTATTAGCATTGTGTCGGAAAAGGGATCCAAATACACTCTTCATGATGGAAATCACTATTTCGGGAAATGACCAGGAAGAAATCAATGACCAAGGTACAGCAATGACCTCGGAATTAGCAATAAAAGAACTCGTCTGCTTGCTACAGAAGATTGCCAGTGCCACAAAATTCTCTTCCATATGTTTCTCATTCTTGCACACCATTGAAAATAGCTTCATCCATGCAGATGAATAATAGCACAAGGCAACTCTTACTTTTGTTGAAATAAGACATAAATAAATAAGTGTCTATATTTTTTCATCCCATTTATCCATGATACCCCTCCCTGCATGATAACTTGACCAAATGGTATCAATATGCCAATTGATCATTGATGGACTCCTGCCTCTATATTTCACTATAGTAAATGCTGCAAGAAGTGCTTGCACAGAGAAACCGTATCTTCAGAACATACTTTGTCGACAATGAAACGTTGATTCAGACCGTTGTTAGCCTGTTTGACTGCAATGAAGTCATTTTCTCATTCCCACATGAAATCTTTTCCTTATGATGGTGAAGGTTCTACAAGGTTTGTGGGTTATGGGCACCAAATATTTCTGATGCAAAATTACTTCTGCTTGACAGATATTTCCCAAATTGCTTTCTAATCTTGCTCTTAATTGAGTATACTGACTGTACTTGTGTCAAATATGATCAAACACGTACCAGCGTAGTGGGTAGCTTCTGGATGAATCCAACAGTATCAGTGAGAAGAAATTCCATCCCATTGTTCATCTGTGAAAGCATAATAAAAAAAGTCATGGACCTGTGTCCACCAGAAGGGGTACCATATATCTAACGAAACCCTGTTGGGGAGAACAAGTTATTGATTATGAATACATCAAAAAGGTACACTGAATTAACTGTATATACCATTTACAAGGTAGGATTGTTCCAGAAATCACAGTGAGACGTCTATAAAGAATAAAAAAGAAGCGCAAAATAGTTTAAAAGGGTACCTAAGTTTGAAAAGTCAACAATTAAGGCCCTGTAAGTTCAATATCATTTCAATATAGGGCCTAGGAGAGATGGCGTTAGAAGAGTATAACTGAAGACAATTATTTGAGATAAAACTGTTTGCCTCTTCGATAGCAATTTGTTATCATCTCTAGTTTCAATCTTGATTCCGTAACTTGCATGGAGATTTTTGCAATATAATCTATGTGAAACGCTACAAAATGATTCCCAACCCCTAAATTTCTTTTTATTCTCTTCTATTTTTGCAAATACCCCGCATGTCTTATGTCTATATTAACGTGCCTTATTGGTATCGGCATTTCCAATCCCTCCATTATTCACTTGTGTTGTAAAAAGACCCCTAGGTTACTTCTTACCTAGAGGAAATAATATTTTGAGTACATTCTGTTTATTCATGAAATCTCAAAAATACCCTTGCAACTATTTCAAAATTGTGACGCCAAATATCATTATATATTGTTTATGGATTGACAAAATTCTATAGAGTAATACTTTCTTTGCTACAAAAATGGTATCAAATTATGATCCAAATTGATAGGAGAAAGCCAATATGTTCTTTTAATTTCATCAGGTCCAGGCTAGAAAGCACCGACACTTCTAGCAGTGGAGCGTGTCCGTGTCTGACACCTAATCGGACACGACACTTGTCTGACACGTGTCCGACACTTCCGACACTTGTCAGACACGTGTCCAACACTTTCCCGGCATGTCCTTATTTTTTTAGGGCTGTCATGTGAAGACAAAACATGTACGCACAACAACAAGCCCATGTCATTTTCCTTGTTCGGTGGAGTTCAGACTCAGTATTGGGTTTAGAAGTGGCTCTCATTTTTCCCCTCTTCCGCAATCTAAAGCCCTAACCTTAAATCTTAAGATCCGGCAAGTTAATGCCAATTGGTGCATTGATCGACAGTGGCATCGATGTTTAAGTTAAAAAGTATATAATTCTTATACATTATTTAGTCTTATATTTTTCGATAAAATATTCTTATAGATATGAAAAGCTTTTTGTCTACATGACCTTGCCGTGTCGTGTCATGTAGTTAATGAAAATTGTTGTGTCGACGTGTCCATGTCGTGTCGTATCCATGTCACGTGTCCATGTCAGTGCTTCCTAGGGTCCAGCCCTATCTTAATCCAACCCATACATAGCATACATTTATCTTTTAAGTTAAAAGTTTTAGATCTGATTTTAATCTAACTTTAGTGAAACCGCATCTGAATCCGACATGAAACAACTTGAATGGCCATATCAAGGCAATATGTCAAATTATGTTCAGATTAGATTAAAGTAGCAAGGTTTAGTTCAACCTTTCATGAATAGTTAGAGAATAACTAATGAAAGGGGGCAAGAGGGTATCCGCAATTCAAGCATAATGCTTGGGGCTATTTGCTAAAAAAATTCAATTAAAATGTCTGAAACAAGGGCAATTTCTTCATTTATGATACTGTTAGGTTACCATAACTAGGGCTACTTTAATTTTTCGAACAGACTGTCATGGTAACTTACGGCAAGAGTAAAAGAAAGGCTACTAGAGGAAGATGATGAAATAGCAAGGACGGGAGGCCAAACAAATATTGCTTAACTTGTATCACTAGAAGAAAAACTTTTTGGAAATAGGTCTTGCTTTCACTCAACTTTATATTGAATTTATGGCAGAAAATAAAGGCAAGTTTTTTCTAATGACTGATCTTATGGCAGTATCTTTTGCTGAAAGACTCCAATTTTCAAGAACCACAACACTCGCAAACAGATTTGATAAGAAGATTAGATCATTGGTTTCTGTGCCACCGAGCACAGACAGATGCTTATGCCAGCAAGATATCGGTAAAATACAACTAATATCAGCAACTCAGCATACCCTATGGCGACTGAAATATGGTGATGCCCACACTGGCCATGCTAGTGACCGGCACAAAGTGTGCCAGCAGCACAAGAATCCATGATTTAGAATACTACATTCTGATTATTTTGAGGCAAAACATCTGCCAAAGATTTTCAGTCTGCCTCAGTTTCCTCTTTCTATCAACCATCAAGAAGAAGGAAACACAAAGCTCCTGCAATTTCAAATCTGCTTGCCTTTCCTCAATTTTTCATCAATGAAACTTAACCTTGGGAATGGACTTGTTTATATCGCTCAAACACACCCAAAGATATGAAATTATTCTCATGGGAATATGGGATAACATCAAAGTATTGGGAATTATAATGGAAGGCACAAAGGTAAACCCTTCTGACAGAAAAGTGGATCATAATCTGCCATGAGCATAGAATAGCTATGAAGAAAAATAATTATAGCCAGTTGTTCCCCGGTGTCTTACCAGGACCCTTCTTGTAGTTGGATCTAGTGTAGCAAATAACCGGTCCTCTGCAAGAACATCCGCTCCTGTCAAGCGGTTCAATAGTGTGCTTTTTCCCGCATTTGTGTATCCAACCTGGTAACATACAAAACAATACATCTGAAAGAACATCACTTGCAAAAATTGTGTCAAAGAGTTATCCAGTTGCTTTCTTACCAGAGATACAACAGGAATTGGAACAGATAAACGACGGTTGCGATACTGCTTACGGTGTTGCCGAACAGATTCCAACTCTTTCCTCAAAGCACCAATCTGTCAAGTATGTACTTTAACAGACTTCAAAAACAGAAGAACAACCATTATAATCTAGAAATTCGCTGACCAGTATGAACACATCATAAGGTTGGATAGTTTTGCGGGTATGTATACGATGGCTATCTAGTATTAAATTGGAAGTCTTAAAGGCCAGCAACATTGCAACATAAGTTCAGATCCATACAGGTGCTCTAAAGATGATACTCACATATTAACAGGTATGCATGTCCATTGAACCACGATAACAATGATACCGGCCAAAGAAATACAGCATCAATGTGAAACTCCATTTCATCATACAGCCCAAATCACCTAGCATTCCGAAGCTTTGTGCCGGCGGCACCATGAGGTGAGAGAGAGAGACATGTATCTGGAGATACTAAGAGAGGGGCGGCATGGTGAGGTGAGAGTAAAGGATTCTGCAGGAGGCGATGATTGAGGAGGGCTGCACGCCTTGGATGCAGGGGAGTCAATCGATCAAAAGAGAGATATCAGGGTTATAGGTGAGTTTAAAAAACCGGTTTCACACCCAAAACCCATTATCATAAGTTCAAATCCACTATCTTAAAGGTCGACTTGCTATTGTATTGTAACATTGAGGTGCTCGCCTGCTCGGCACAAAACTAAGCCGACAAGATCAAGCCAGTGCCGAGCAACATGTACCAGATTCTTAAGATGCCAGGCTCATAACCGAGTCATTCACCCATTGGCTCGACAAAAGCCACCCCAACAGTGCCGGTCGGCAGTGAAATCCTTGGTATTAATAATTGTATAACCCATTTGGCATATATCCTTAAGTTTTTCAATTCGTCTTCAACCTTTTTGTTCCTTATTTGCCAATCACTATACCTCATATTGCATTACATGTCTCTCATAAGAGTTCTACTTATTGTTGCGCCAATCGACAACATTGTCATAAGCTGATGGAAACCTAGGTGATGCAGTGGCGTGGCCATTTTTCAAACAAATCAGCAGACAAAGCGATATTGAGGCCAACATGCTTGTGCATTGTTGACAATCACTCTGATTATCATCAAGAACATCCAACAGCTCTATAATCTCACTCTTACTCGATTCCCTGTAGAGCTAATAACAAGCTAGTCCAGCTCGCTCTATGCCAACTAATTGATACGCTAATTGGAACCCATAGTATACATGTAGAATGTGTAAGCCGAAATAAGCATATCTATTGGTCAAACATGCAATATATTCTTCATTTCTATGAATGCACTTATCTATACAAATAACATACAGTAAAACGATTAACATCTGATAGTATGACTCACTTGAGTACGTAAGATACGCTTGTCTACTTCAATTTGTTTCTCACCCATTCCTTTAACCTGTCCACCCGCCTGACGTTCAAGGTGAGTCCACATCTTCGTTAATCGAGGAAGTTGGTATTCCATTTGTGCTAATGTAACCTGAAAAGATATAATCAGTCTTAGATAAGTTCATAAAGCCATTTCCTATCAGAGTAAATGCAAAAACTATCGAAAAAATGGTATCCTGTATTTTCTAGCTTCCTGATATTCTTAATATCTTAGCGAACAAGTCATGAGGTTGTAAAGAAAGGTTGTAAAGAACTAAAGATATCTTAGATTAAGAGTTGCCCCACAATGTATCAAAACTAGTTCTACAGAATAGAACTCAAATGCAGATGGTTAAACAGCAATGAACGATGAGGATTCTAGACAAACAGCAAAGTGCTGGACATTTGGTGGAAGTTAGGTTCTCTTGTTAAGTTTCTATTATTCATATTCCTCGGGAGATGAATTGTTCGGCTGATGTACTTGCTCGCTCGGCTAGACCGAGGGGTTTGGAGGTGTAGGGTGTAACGGCTTATAGCTGTAGCTTCGGCTTAACTGATTAAAAAAAAAAGACAAACATCAAAGTAAAGATCATCTTGTTCTTACAATTATCAGTGATGCTTTGGCATATGATCTCATTTTCATTTCCAGTACTTGTGCATATTGGATAAATTTTAAGGAACAAGTTCACGATGATTCACAAAATATGACCAAGCTAAGGAACAATCCAGCACCCCAAATTAGCACCAGTGTAGTTCTACATAACAAAACTTAAATGCAGACTGTTCATTGAAAAAAAACAACTAATAATGAGGATTCTGACATACATCAAACTACAGATCATCTTGCTCTTACAGTTATTGTTGATGCTTTTGTAAATGATCTCATTTACATTCCAATACTTATGGAGATTGGATAAGTCTTAAGGAACAAATACATAAGGATTCACAAAATATGACCAAGCTAAGGAACAATCTAGCACTACAAATAAGCACCAATGTAGTGCTCCTAGTAACTTAAGGATATTGAATATAAAAAGGAAC
Organism: Narthecium ossifragum; assembly: GCA_963920575.1. Lineage (NCBI taxonomy): Eukaryota > Viridiplantae > Streptophyta > Magnoliopsida > Dioscoreales > Nartheciaceae > Narthecium > Narthecium ossifragum. Next base: position 19,586,807 of record OY986974.1, read on the forward strand.
GAGAAAAATAAATCAACTTACTCTATGATGGCTACAAAGAATGCAAACACCACACTTAGAAAGGGAGGAGTGCGCTAATAACGCTCTGGGTATCAACTATGCCATTGTCTTTATTTTCCAATGAACCAATTCACACATCTATTACTAAAATCTGACAGCAAATATCATCTACAAAAATCCAAAGTGATCATAAAGTCAAAGTACAATCACGCACTTCCAAATCGAGCTCTCAACTTGAGTTTATTTTATTTCCCCAATTCCTCCTTCCTGTCAGAATACCCACAGGAAGCTCAGTTCAACCTTTTTATTAGCAATTGTTGACAGCTAATTCAACCTAATTTTGACAAGGCATGGAAAATTGAACAACAAACTCTACAATTCATACATGCTAAATATGTACTTCTTGTAGTCTCACTCTTCGTTTGAATAAGCTTGCACATGTTTCTCCATACAAAATTCACTTACCCCAAAAATGTTTGTTCGTTCATTCCCCTAACAAATCATTTTGTTGCTTGCAGCATACTGCTTGCTAAAGAAGCTAACAAAAGTTATTATCCGATTTTCCTTCACACCAAGTGGGAGGGCAGGATGACATTGATGAGGAATGACAAAAAAGAAAATAACAGAGACAGAATAAGCAGATGAGAACAAAAGGTAAATGGTCTCTAAGTTTCGAGCCTAAAGATCCCAAGAGTACTATTTAATGATGTGTGCTGAAAGCAAATCCAACCCACTAAGAGGCGCCAAGCATGTACAAGTTGAGGTAGCCAAAGGACTCTGACAAAGCTATAGACCAAACTACCATGCTTCCAGCTCGAAAAAAACACCGCCAGCACCCAAATGACACTGAGCAAATTAAAAGAGCACTAAGAAACCAATTTAAATAAAAAGGACTGAAACAACCACAGAGAGTGTAAGTTTTCACAACAAAGTGAAAAGCATGAAATATTGGTTGAATTGGAATGAGGCAAATACTAAGATGTCAAATATGCAGACATTAACTAAAGATCAACTCCACGAGAATCAATATTCTCGTGGTCAGATTTGAGTGCCTCATAATGCTCAAAGAAATCATGAAATATGAATGATAAGGTCAAGATTGTGTTGGTAAGCAACAAAGGGGCCCACCATCGGGTAAATAACACTAAAGTGATGATAAGGATGGATGAAACTACAGGACTTCAATGGATTGTAAAATTCAAAAAAGCATAGATCTTTAAAGTTTAAACTGCAGGTGGACTATTAATTATCTGGTCCATAAAGCCACCTAAAAAGGGTAGACCCCAAGGAGCAATTATTAGATTTAACACTTAGCAAGCCTTCATGACTCCAAGCAACCAATACAAATTTCTCTAAAACTCTATAGGGTTTCTTGCATTTCAATACTACATTAAGGCAATATAGCAGAAAACTACCCGCATTATCAAACATTGCAACCCGGTGCCTCCATTATCCACTTTATTTGCAACCCAATATCTTGAGTTAGCTGTAGTTCTATTCTGTCAGTCTGTATAGAAGATTCTGGGAATAGTCCCTCTAGTAGATGCTAAGAAAAAGTGACCAAATTACCCTTCTGTTGAACAATTTTTTAAAACTTACTATATTTACAATTATACAAGTAAAAGACAAAAATATCCTCCTCCACCGCCACCACCCACCTCTGCCGCCACAGCTACCACCACCACCACCTCCTTCTACAGCCACTGCCGCCGCCACCACACCCACCACCTCCTCTGGCTGCCGCCATCACCACCACCACCTCAGCCCACCACCACCGCCACTGCCTCCTGCTACCACTTCACAAATTTTAGAACATAAAATTAATTGTATATTGGATAATAGATGCGGATTGAACCCGAATCCGTTAGTGAATTTTACATGACTAAGGGTATTTAGGTCTTTGGACCAGGGTTGGGTTCGTCAACCATAGCTTAACTAAGGTTAGTCAAACATAAAGGTCATTGACGGAAGGTGACAGCAAATGGTTCTTGCAAATAAAATGCAAAAAACAGTTAATAACTTGCAATTTTTTATAATGATGGTATTTTTCCACAATATTGCCATGATTTGGGTATCGAAATGCGAAATCTCAGATTATATAATAGTTGGTTACTAGGCAAAACATGTGGGTCTGCACAGGAAGCAACTAATAATACTCGACTTCTGATTAGAAGAAATTAATGGTAAGATAGAGTTCTGTTCTTACTAACAACAACAATAAAAAACATAAAGCAGAAATGGAAAGGACAGTGGTCCTCATGATTGAGTTCATGGACATTAATCAGGAGGTAACCAAAACCACTCTTCTTTGCACCATTAATTCATTAAAATTTCTGTCTAGAACCGACCGAAAATCCTAGCGCATATTGACTACACTTGCAGTATTGTATACAATATCCTATTGTATAAGATTTTATAAACTAACTTTTTCCACAAAGTGCTAATTTCTGAATTGCTAGCCAAGGTATGTTGTTAACAACTATAAACAAAAAGGTATTCCATTATAACCATCAAGCTATTTAAAATCCAGAAATTGGGCGACAAAATTTAGCTCCTTATGAGGACTTGGATAAAAAAGATGGCATGACCCCCCCCCCCCCCCCCCCCCCAAAAAAAAAAAAACAGATATTGCAATGAAAATCTTCTAGATAAACATAAAAATTAAACAGAGGCACTTATTTGGAAGTTCATAAGACTTTTTTCAGAGAAAAAACATAAGGGAGTGAGCGACAGAATTTTGTCTAGCAGGAACAACAGGTGTACCAACAGCTACAAGCTTAGAGGGTGCTAATCGTATAGAACTAGCTTAAACACGAAAATCAGATGAAGAAAAAGATAAACTAAGGTCCGTTTCTGAGCATTAGAACATTGAGATGCCTGTAGAGCTGCTTCACGCGTTGCGGCTCTTTGGTTGAAAATATCCAGAATCAGGGCAGTGCGGTCACAAACCCGAACATCACCACCGAAACCTTTCTCCAAATTGCGCAGCTGCCTGGAAGTCAAATATCCAAGTACATCATTTGAAGACGGTTGCCATGCAGAACATTCAGAAGACAAGGTCAGACACAATTTCATGTCCATGGACTTGAATCCTCATACAAGACAGCGAAAAGCAAGTACCAAATGAGAATTAAAAATGAAAAAGAAAATCATCATACATAATGCAGAATACAGATATGGCTTACTCTTACTAACTAGATACTTGTAGAATACTAGTCTAACATTTTGTTTCGTTCTCAAAACAAAATTGCACTAGAAGAACAGACAATTAAAAGCATATAATAATGCTGATCCCCCTAACATGCTTGTATAGAAGATCATAGAATCGATGACCAAACAAGAATGCAATAATCATTATGCGAAATAAATTCAGGGAAAAAATATGGTCATAGCAGGACACGAGAAGAATTCTCAATTATACTCCTCAAAGCATGAACATAGATTTCTTGGCAACAAAATTGGTCATCTTATTGTCGCTACTCTCAAATTGTGCTATCAACATGGAGATTGAGGAAGCCACACTTCCATTTAGAGTAACCCTAAAGGGACTCAGAAAGCAAGATTCAGACTCTGACAACCATCCCACTTGGATCCTTCAATATGATAATCCTCGCTATCTTCTGATTTTTTAAGTCTCTCAGAGATAGCTGGACTTTTGCATTTACTACGGCCGATACTCCGACAGGATGAACTATTAACATCATCAGGTTGGTGTCTATATTCATTTCCACAACATCAGTATTTGAAGAAAATCAGATTGGTCACTTCTGTGAAGAATTTAAAAAAAGACAAACCACCTTTCTTCTATAGTACTCTCTGACCAAGTTAGCTATAAAATTAACAGAAGATGAAAATAAAAGTTCATGTAAACTTGAATCTTGTCTCCATATTTATCTACTAATGATTATGCATATTGTCCTCTATTCCAAAATTTTTAAAAAATTCTTCCTTGATCAAGTATGTCTACAAATCATTCTCTCTCCAGTCCAATTTTCTTCAGAGTCTATGAACACATTCCTAAATCCTGCAAATAAGCTATGATGTTCATAGGACTCTGGTGCGGACACCAGAGACCGATTCGACCGTGTTTACTTTTGCCGTCGATGGAGAGGTCCACCAGTGAGCTTGTGGATGGATGAGGATTGAGTCTATTTGTTGAGTCGAGTTTTATTTGTTTATTTCACTTCAGTTGATTGTCCTGATTGACTACTTTATTGGTTGAGTCGTTGTACTGAGTCTGGATGGTTATAGCCGTTTTGGCTGAGTCCATTTCATCTCCTATATATATGACCCCCTGCATCTTTACGGGGGATGATGATTTTGAGATTAAAAAGCTTTTGCTTGTTTCCTTCTTCTTTGGTGGTGATTTCAAAGAAAAACCCTAGGTGGTGATTCCTAGGCGTCGTCGTCAACTTCAGGTGGTGATTCTTGAAGCAGGTGTGACATTAGACTCACTGCTACAATTTTCGAATTTAATGTCACGTTTGGCATATACAACTAGATCTAAAGTATCGTGACAATTTGTTGCATGATCAGTACATACATTCCCTATCACCTTTGCAAATCTCCAGGGCTTCCTTAGAGAGGTGGATCCATTTCGAGATTCATATATTGGAAGAAGACGATAAAATAAACCCTAAAATGTTTTCTAGATCTTCATGGTCAGTACCATCGAGGGTTATATCATACCACAGTGTACAAAAGTATGGAGAAACAATTAGCATGTGATACATTAAAAATGCCAAAGAGCTCTACATATGTCACCAAATAAATTGCCACAATATGAAACTAATGTGCAAAAATAGAAGTCAAACAAAGTACCCTGCCGATAGCTCATCATCAAAGATCACAGTCTCAACATCAAGGGCTTGAACTGCACTCTTGATTTCTGCAACCTTACCGGATCCAATATAGGTCCTTGGGTTCGGATTAGCAAGCCTAAAACAAATCTAAGGGTGTAAATCACAAGAACATTTTGTTAATGGACTAATATATCATGACTTGGTACTAAAACAATAGCAGCATTTTATCAGTAGATTCACAAACCAATTTCTCATGACAGTCAATTAACTAAATGCTTTGACAAAATGAAAATGACCATAACCAAAACACGAATAAAATTGTCACACTCAGCCCAAGAAAATTCGTTGACCACAAGGCGCTCGAGCACAAATCATATAAGATACTATTTCCGATCCATAACATGTGGCATTCTTCACATATACAAGATACATCGTGGAAGCATAATACATAAAAAATGTGAGCAAATCATCAATATTCAAAGGAGGGCAACCTCAGCCCAACAATTTACATGTATCCATATGTCACATATGTACACATCTATCAATATATGACATAGATAAGGATAAGAAGAGCATATCACTTAATACATTAGAGTAATCCAAAAGACTACAGTAGGAGGAATACAAAATAAGCCTATAGGTGATACATTATCTCTTAAGTCTCCTACAACAAAACTCTCAAAAATTGTAAGTAAAAATGATGTCTCAAACAATGTACTCTTATGAGTGTGAACAACTATCTTGCTGGAAGGCATGCCAAAACTGACCTGTGAACCACTGTGTTACGTGTGTGTTCTGTCCCCAGGCTCGGGTACCTAGGTGCTTACCGGGTCATGCTAGAGGATTGGTGGTTCTATGGTGGAAGTTTGGAAGGGTAGGAGTATTTTTGTCATAAAAAGGAAATAAAGGAGGAAATTGGAGAACAAGTAGGAATAGGATTCAAACTTGGAAAGCAAGGAGGGATAGAGACGGACCTTAACTAGGATTGGGACTCCTAGTTAGTGTTGGGCGTTGAAGGGGAGGCCGGCGGTGGTCTAGTAGCTTGTTGGTGGCAGGTGGATGGTGACGGCATCAGAAAAGGTCCAGAGTGGCGGCAACCATGGATTTCCATACCGGCCGGTACCGTGCGTACCGGCCGGTATTTACCGTACCGGTGGCTAACCGGTCCGGTTTTCTCCCCCGGATCGGAGTAGGGGGAGATCGGATGTGTACCGGTTTGCATCCAAACCGGCCGGTACATGCCGGTTTGCAGCCAAACCGGCCGGTACATGCCGGTTTGCATCCAAACCGGTCGGTACATGCCGGTTTGGATGAATACCGACGGGTACAAGCAGGGGACGATGGGTGGAGGAGGAAGGGGGAGGAGAGAATTAGGAAGGAGAGGGGAGGAGAAGAGAGAGGGAAAGGAGAGGAGAGAAAGGAAGGAGATCCTTACTCGGAGGCGGCGAAGAGATCGAAAATTACATAAACTACCCCTATCAACAGATCTCAAATCCGTTTTTTGTTCCGGGGGCGCTGCCCCCGGAGACCCCCGCCGGGGCGCTGCTCCGAACCCCGTCAGCTCTGCGTAGTGCGTCATGATCAGGTCCAGAACGATCAGGCTTCACAAACTCAACAAGGAAGAAGGAGGGGAGAAAGAGAGGAAAATGTATTAAGCTATTATAAATGTAGAAAAATTGAAAATAATTATAAAACTATTATAAATGTAGGAAAATGTATTAAGCCATTGCTTATTTTTCATGTATTGTATTATACTAACAACTTGTCACTCTGCTTCATATAAGAAATGATATTTGACCAATTGGAGATGTTGAATACAAGTGAATATCAACTTTAATTGTTAATTACATTAGTTAGCTTTAATATATTTCAAATCAAATAAGAAACGAGCGAAAAACGCCCTAAAAGAAGCCAAACCAGCCTTTCATAGCCGGTTTGCCGGCGTACCGGTCCGGTACGCACCGTACCGGCGGTACGTACCGTATCGGCCGGTGGCCGGAACGGCGCGTACCACCGGGACGAAAATCCATGGCGGCAACGGTAGTTGATGGTGGTGAGGATGTTGGGGCCGTCGAGGGAGGCTGTGGAGGTGATGGGAGAGGCCAGGATAGGCGCCTGGCAGCACCGGAGGCCAATCCGGGTGGTAGGGGGCCAAGTGAAGGCTCGAACGGTCACCTAAGGGTCGGGCAGCCGGTGAAGGGGGGTTGTTGCGCTCGGGGGTGATGGCAGAGGTGAAAGGAGGGAGGAGGGTTAGAGGAGTAGAGGGAGAGGTGGAGGAAGCTAGCAGGGAGCCTGTCAGATGCGTCAGGGGTAGTGGATGCCAGTCGGGTGGCCAGCCGACGGTAGTGAGGAGCTAGGTGACAAAGGATTGTGAGAATCCCTAAGGGGGTGGATTGTGTGGATTCGACATCTTGAGTATTCGCCTTGAGGGCGTCTGACTGAGTCGGATCGCCGAGTAAGCAATCTCACAACGCCTGGGTGTGAATCAGAGACATATCTATATATATGTTAATCGTCTTCTATAACACAACACGTTTTAAAGCTGTGATGACAGTGATTCCGTAAGAAAACTCCATATTAAGCATGCTTGCCGTGGAGCAATCTCGGGATAGGTGACATACTGGGAAGTGTTCTCGGTTAATGTGGATGAGCTAAAAGCGAACAATATTGTGTGAGAAGGACGAGCGCGTTACAAATAGTATCAGAGCCGGTACCCAGCCGAAAATTGTGCCAGCGAGGGCACTGGGCCGCCTAAGGGGGTGGATTGTCAGAATCCCCCAAGAGGGTGGATGTGTGGATCCGACATCTTGACGGTGGTATTCGCCTTGGGGGCGTTTGATTGAGTCAAATGGCCGAGTAAGCAATCCCACAACGCCTGGGTGTGGATCAGGGACATCTATATGTACGTTAATCGCCTTTTATAACACAATGCGTTTTAAAGCCGTGATGGCAGTGATTCGGTCAGAAAACTCCAGATTAAGCGTGTTTGCCATGCAGCGGTCCAGGGATAGGTGACTTCCTGAGAAGTGTTACTGGTTTATGTGGATGAGCCAAAAGCGAACAATATTGTGTGGGAAGGGCGAGGGCGTTACAAGGGCGGACGGCGTTGAGGGAGGAAGCGGTGGTGGCGGTGATGGAGAGTGGCTGACAGAGGAGTGGGTGGAGGTGGGGCTGGTCAGTGTGGAGAACGATGGAAGGAGAGAGGGAGAAGGGTGGAGGTAGAGAAGGAAAGTGGGGGTACTTTGAAAGAGGGGTGCTTCACCCAACTCCCTCCGAAAGAGTGCTTCACTCAACCAGCCTATCAACACTTCATTCATGGAAGGTATTCACTGGCATTTGGCAGGGTTCTCTATCTATAGAAGAGCAAAAGTATAGACTTGGACTGAAACTAGGGAGCAAGAAACCAAGAGAGTGGCTCAACTACAAGCAGAAATCCTACTACAACTGCAAAAGCAAAAAGGCCTAACGAGAAAGCAAGTAAAACTACAACTAGGAAAGCAAATAAATCCTAACTAGGTCTCAAACTAGGAAAGCAAGAAAAGACCAAGACTAGGCCAGAAGTAAGACACCCAGCTAGGAGTCAAACTCATCCAAGCTTGCAACCCAAGCAAGTGGCTAGTTCCCCTTGAGTTCGGTCTAGCTCAAAGCCGGCCTAACCAGTTGGGTTAGGTCGGGTCTGGCCTCCAAGCCCGATCTGCAAACATTCGAGCTCAGATTTGGTAAGCGGGTCCAATCTGGTGGGCTGGTAACACATGGGTTTGATTAGAAATGTTCGAGTGGAATGTCATGCACTATAAATTGCCAAATCTAGTATCTTGTGTTTGGAAGTTTTTGTGATGCTCAAGATCAAGCATCAAGTAGTCCCTTTATCAGACAAGACATTATAGGTACATGAATACTTAATGAAATATATAAAAGAAATATTGTGAAACTTAAAATGAGTATTATGGACTCCCAAGTATTTTATAATCAAAAGCTTTATGATGCTCAAAATCAAGCATCAAGTAACATTCCTTTATCGGTCAGGACATTATAGATATGCCTAATGAAAGATAGAAAAGACATACTACAAATCTTAAAATGAAGATTTTGGACTTTGATATATAATTAGTGTATAACTTTAATCATAAAAGGACTTTCGTATATCATTTCTATAACAAACCTAAGAAAACATACATGTAACCTACATTAAAATTCGTTCCTAACTTCCTATGCCTAGTAACAATGGATTCAACGATTGGATCGAGTCCATCTAGTTTAGGTGCTGCATCAACTTTTTACAGCGTAATTACATCTATCTCTCACTTAAAATCTAGTGCTCTATATAGCTTTTATGCTACCGCTTGCTCCCATTAGATCAAATATCCACACATGCTATAGTAAAAGTTTGTTTAAATGCTTTCGACAAAATGATAAAGAAATTGGTCAACACATACTTCTGTCATCATACAAAGAGGACTAACTTGCAAAGATTTCTTATATGCCCTGCTCCTTGTCAATTTTTTCTACTCCGCACAACTATAACTGGAACTTGCATGCCTTATCTACAAAGAAGACACAAACTTCAGAAGATATTGTTAACCTTCGACATTGACATGTCGCATATATCACAAACAGGGTGTCTTCTGATTGCATAAACAATATCTCTAGTACATAGTTGCATATGTGTAGGTATACAAAATCCTAGAAATCTCATGTATTTGAAGGCTTTGACCGTGATTTCATCTAAACCTACATTCTATTCCTAAGCAATATATTTCAACAATTCAATCTGTAATAAGCAACAAAGCAAAACAAGGAGGAGCAGGCCACACCATTGCAAGCACGGAAAGTTCTGGAGACTTATATCCCTGGGTCATAGAAAATTATTTACAACCAAGTGGTCTACGTGTCTATGAAGGGAAAATTATATAATTACAACGTGGCAATGGACATGGATAATATACAAGCGCCTAACAAACATGAGTAGCCGAAAGAAACTTCTTACTTTTGATAAGTAGACCCGACAACCAAAAGCCCAGCGGTGTCAGCTAGTTGTGCAAGCTCCTTTAGAGATTCTCCGATACTAAAAGAATCAGCTTCCTTACCTTTGCATTCCACTCCTACTAGGTATGCTTTTTCTTCAAAAACCTTCATAATTAACATGAAATAAGAAGCGAACAGGGAAAATCATCAATGTATCATGCACGAGTCAAAAGTAACATAAAGAATCACATTCACAACTACAAACATAAATACAAGCCTTCTGTTAAAGAAACATGCCCTTGTTTCTTGATATGTTTATGAATAGAATTGTATAATTATTTAATTTAAATAAGCTTATATGGCACAGTATGCACTATGCAGACTATTACCAAGCCAACAAAAAAGGACATCCCTGTGTCATTTGCAGCCACTTTTTCGTCCATAGCCCGATAAAGAGTATTACTCTTCCTTGGTAAAAAACACAGGACTGCTTAGATTCTTAGGTGACACGACTTTGACTTCGCTCATTTTATCATCATGAAACCATTACTGTTCCTTTTAGCCTCTGTTTCAGAATCATACAAAAAGCTTAGTCTTCCTTTAGGATTGATGCAGTTTAATTTGTTTTGAAGATCCAACCATGCCCTTTTTCACCCTATATTTATACAAAGTTTGCCATTTGAAATTCTCCATACTTGTTCCAAAAGATCCATTGTTATGTTTCAACTCTCAAACCATGCTAGAATGGCTGCTAGAGCTAGAAAAAAAAAAATCTTTTGCAAAGCAAAAACTAGCAAAACATACCACCCTATTACACATCCACGATAAGCATTGATTTCATATTTCACCCCTGATTCTAGAATTGCAATGAGCAGATGAAGAAGCCTATATTTTTCCAGAATTGCAACCAAATAAGATTTTTGAAGTAGGAATACCTAGTGAGGATAAGATTGAATTACCATAAATTTATTCTCAACTCCTTATCTAAATGAACGGTGAAATAAGAAATCAACACCTTATTCTTTCCTTTTTCATCCTTGCATTCTAAAATCCGATAGTCTCCTCTTTATCCTCTCAAAACATCAAAGAAAAGATTTCTTACTTATACAAGGACTTTATCCTATCAAATCATCCTAAAACTGTCGTCACTAAGTACTCCATTCGTTTGTGCATAGAAAATTGTGCATAGTGCATACCATAAGAGTTATGAATGCATAACTTTGCATAGCTTCTTGCATAAGATAAAAGTATTTGGTAGGAAAACATCCGTAAGTTGGTAGAGATACATTACATAAAAAAAAAATGTTTGGTTGTGAAACATGGGATAAATGGCATGAATAGTTGCTTTTGGATGCCAAATACCAAAACTACCCTTTTGTTAGTTGTAATACTGTTACCAATTCTTCATGCCTTCATAATTATTTTGGCTTATTAATAACAATAATTATTTTATCAATACCAAACAATAAGTAATTTATTAATACCAATAATTAATTTATGAATATCAAACAGTAATTAGTTAGATATGTACGGGGGGCAATCTGGTTATTTGGACCTTGCATAAGTCCCCTTATGCACTATCCTACCTAAAAGGTAAGATAGAAAATCGAACATAAGTGAGAGGTGTGATCAAGTTATGCAACCTACTTATGTAGGGTGATGAAAATGGTCTTTGGGTGCATAAAGGCGGTTTATGCATGCATAACTCCCCTTATGCAAAAATCAAACTGGCTCTAAAACTAGAATAAGTATAACTTTTTAACTTACTCTAGTATTATGTAAAGATCAAACAGGCCCTAAAACTAGAATAAGTATAACTTCTTGACGTACTCTAGTAATACAATTCTACCTTTTTATTCTAGTGTTGCTTGTCCTACAACCAAATGGGACTAAAATTTATCACGTAGAGTTGATGGTTTCCAATGATGTCTACAACTTTTAACATCTGGAATCACAAACAACACCCCCCCCCCCCCCCCCCCCCTCATGATTCAAGACTACAATAAAACCTGCCCGTTTGGTATGGGGTTAGAAAAAGTCGGGTTAAGGAATGGGGATAAGAAAAAGTAGAGTGATGGTGGTAGGTGGAATGAGGATAAACCAGTAATGATTACTTTGGTGTTTGGGGATAGGAATGGGGTTAAGGGGGTTATCCCCCCTTAACCCCAAGTTAAAGATCTTGAAGGGGAAATTCAGATTTGATAGCTTTCTCAATCCTATTTATAACCTTACCAAACATGAAAAAGAGAACTAGGAATGGAAACGAACCACACCTTCCTTTCCTCAATGCCCATGAAACCAAACATAGACATGAATAAGAAACCCATTCCTTTCATTTCACATTCATCCTTTGAGATTATCAGATACGGCATGCAAGGTCTTTAAATATATAAATGGCCAGGGACCTCCAAGAAATAAAAAGCTCTATCCATGTCCAAATCGATTGTACTACAACTAGGATCGTCGCCAATAGTAATAGAAGTATTAAAGAAAACACACCTCGCGACCATTGCGCAGCTTGAACCTATCGTAATCATTCTGGTCGTCCTCAACCGCTCCCCTCTTGCTGCTTTTGCGAGGATACACTTCCTGAACTGGATCAAGAAAACCATCTCCGCTCTCCACAGCTACCCCATCCCCTCCTCCAACGTCTACATCCACCCCTCCAGAGGGTTCGGCCTCGACGGCTTCTTTGAGGACCCGAACGCTCTCGATACTTCTAGCCTGTGGGATGATGGAGATGGAGAGATGATAGGGGTGGGATTTCAACTGCAAGTGCGGTGGTTTCGAAGGAGGAAGAGTTGAGGCATGTGTCGTCGGAAGAAGAACTGAGCGGAAAGAAGAGGCGCTCATGGTACGCCGGCGACGAGATTATGTACAAGATTGGGCGCTGTGTTGGCAACAACCAACGGGATTAGTCCGAGGCTCATACAAGTACGGATATGTATGATTTGAAATATAGATAATTCCAATTTTACTTCGTGAGGGTCTGTTTGGTTCAGAATATAGATCGTTTATCTGGGGTTAACCCATTTTATCCGGTATTATAGTCAAACATCCTCTAATTTTTATTTTTATTTTTATTTCTATCTTCACTTTATCCATACTTTTTAATCGATCATTATTATTATTTTCTTCCTTCTCAATCGATCATTACTATTTTATTTTTATTTTTTTTACCAATTTTTTCACTTTTCAACAGATCATTAATAATATTTAATCCTACTTTTCAACCAAACACTAAAATGAAATAACTTTTATCCCAGCTTTTATCTCTGCATACCAATCCCTATCCCCTCTAATTCCGAGAATAGACTATTCCGTAATCAAACACAATCTAAATTTTCCAAACAGTTTCAATATACATGTATACCGTCTTATTTGTTGACTCAGGGTCTGTTTGGGTCCGACGGATCCGCAGAATCCGCCGGAACGGATCCGCAGAATCCGCCGGAACGGATTCCAAATCGACGCCAAAATCGGGTCCCAATTTCTGAAATTCCCATGGAATCCACGCTGACGCCAAACGCGCGGATCCGCGCGTCCCCCATCCCGCTGGATCCGCGAGATGGGGGTGCACCAAATGCGCCCTCAGCAAAGATGGAGGTTAACAAACTCATGTGACAAGTATTTATTTATTATTTATCAATCACCATTTCATTCATAGATCCTTTGGAAATATTTTTCAAATCCAAAAATACATTCTTGTTAACTTAATGTATACATTATTAACTTGAAATGCACTTTTGTTAATTTGATGCATACATTTGTTAAAACATGCTATTCATTTTTAAAAAAATGAGCCTCTTATCCTCGTTTAGTATTGGTAAATATCCATACAATCGTAAGTACCTCACTTAAAGAGGATTTGAATGCGAGACTCTTATTGAAGAAGGCTACATGTCTTATTTATCTCTTCTTATTACGCAAGTTTTTTAACCTTTTGTTGAATCGACATAAATTTGAAAAGTGATCATACTATATAAGAAACTAGGTGGCCCCCCTGCCACTTGGCAGGGTAACCATCAAGTTATAAAAACTGAATTTGATTAATGAATTAATATGGATATTATATAAGGTTGATTGTATTAGATTAATATACTATAACTATAAAATAGATATAACTGTGTGAATTAAATCAACCTTATAAGGGGTGGTTATGTATAATCGTTTTTGCTCTTTATAAGGTTGATATATATTTAAAACTAACATAGGGAATATGATAAAAATATATAAAGTTAACTTAGGAAAATATACATGTAAATAAACTAATATAAGGGAAACGATTGTAACCGTTATTGCTCCTTATAAGGTTGATAAATGATATATATTTAAAACTAACTTAGGGAATATGATAAAAATATACAAAGTTAACTTAGGAAAATATACATGTAAATAAACTAATAGAAGAGAAACGGTTGTAACCGTTTTTGCTCCTTATAAGGTTGACTAGTGGGGTCCTTGCCACTTGGCAGGGTAACCACCCAACAACTTTTCCATTAACCATTATATAAGGATGATTAGGGAATATCTATATGTAAATCTAGAAATATATATATATATATATAACTAACTTAAGAAAAATGAACATGTAAACAAACTAATAAGAGAAACAGTTGTAACCGTTTTTGCTCCTTATAAGATTGATAAGAAAAATGACCTAAATTAAGAAGAACAACAAAGAGTGATTCTAGTGTGCAAAGTAAAATAATTTGCGTCCTACCCGTAGGGTGTGACGTGCTTCACACCCACGGGGATTCATTTCATCATATGACATAAAGAGATCCTAAGTCATGGTAAAGGACTTAACCGAAAAAAGGAGAAGAGTTTGGGCTTAACTAAATAGCTTTTTAGTTTTGTAACGTATGAGACGTGACTCTTTTTCATCATGTGATACAGATGGTGTTTAGGGCAAGGGCCAATAGTGCATTGGTTCGTAAGTTAGGGGCATATTGCAACGTTCTTTTCTTAAGACTGATTATTAGATTATTGATCGGCCAAAGTTGAGGTTACTAAAAAGCCATTTACCCTATACAAAGGGTCGTTCTATCTACACCGCACCAAATGCTAACTACATCACATCATTTTCTTTATTAATAATACCGAAAATACCCTTTTATGAATGTCTAAAATACCCTTGCTCGTATTCCCGTTGGTATAGTTCGATTTTTAGAAACCAAACATATTATATGTAGATCGGTCCTAAAAAATCGACATTTTGTTTTACGTTTGGTTTTAAAAATTCGGACATGTGTTTCATGTTCGGCTTTAAAAAATCGAACTTATGATTCATGTTCGGATTTAAAAAATTGAACTTGTGAAATATTGAATGATTTGGTGGCATCATGTATTGAAATATTGCTATGCATTCAAATTTTGATTTTGTAATGTTATGAAATCAGGTATGAAAAATAGCGTGAATGATCATATGGTTTTCAAAGTTGTTTTATATGGTTCAGTTTTATATATCGGAATCCTGGGCAATGAACGAATTTTAAAAACCAAAAGGATATGCTAACGGTTCGGTTTTAAAAGGCCGACCTTTTTTGTTACAAGTTTGTTAACTTCGTAGAGTATAAGTTCGGGTTTTTAAATCCGGAAACCTTGGCTATATATGAACGGATTTTAAAAACTGAACTTTTGCCAAGGGTAAATAAGGAAAAATTGAAAAAAAGTAACGGTGTGTATAACATTTAGATAAGATTTTTAAATCTACTTATGGTGCACTTAGCAATAGTGGTGTCCTTACTGATTACAGCGGTGTAGATAGAATTACCTTATACAAATTGCTAATTGCTAATAGAACTGTACCTTTTTGAATCATTGCCGTGCCTGGGCCTTTAGCCCAAACTCATGCCAGGCCGGTCCAATAGCCTTGAGAGCAAACCCCAGCTCGACCTACGGCTTGGGGCCGTGCTTGCTGCGGCCCATACCTGGGCCCCATTTTACACCTCTAGCTTAAAAGGGTTTAAGCTTCTACCTCTCAGCCAGTCTGTTACTATGAGACTCCCCCGCTCTCTCCTTCGCCTTCCGCCATGGCGCCGCTCGATCTCCTCCGCCTCGTCTCCAAACTACACGCCGACCGATCGTGTCTCCACCATCGTGGAAGACATCTCGAAGCTCACCCTCGTCGAGGTCTCCGATCTCACGGATCAACTCCGCACCCGCCTCGGCGTCGACCAGATGCCCATCGTCGCCGTCATGTCCCCCAGCATGGGAATCGGCCTAGCCGGCGCCTCTCGTGGTAGGGACAGCGCCGGCGCGGGAGGGGCTGGAAGGGCGGCGGAAGGGGCGGAGGAGAAGAAGGAGAAGGCGGCTTTCGATTTGAAGCTGGAGAAATTCGACGCCGCCGCCAAGATAAAGATCATCAAGGAGGTGAGAAGCTTCACGGATCTCGGGTTGAAGGAGGCAAAGGAGTTGGTGGAGAAGGCGCCGGCCGTGATAAAGACGGGGGTGCCCAAAGAGGAGGCGCAGAAGATCGTGGAGAAAATGAAGGAGCTCGGTGCCATTGTTGTCTTGGAGTGAGGAGGTGAGGGTGGATCGTCTCCTTAGACGTTGGCTTCTCTTTCTTTCTTTTCTTGATTTTTCTAAAACCAGTGTCAGATCGATGAATGAATTTAGAATGATAAATGAAGAGGGTATTGCCATGTTTGCTCAACTCGGAAGAACTGAGATACTTGAACGTGATTCCATTTTTTTCATCAGTTTGGTCTTATTTCACGATGACAACACAAGAGGTTGTGACTCAAACTCTTTATGAATTTCGGAAATGGAGGAAAATTTTCAGAATCTTCACCAACGAAGAAATCCTCTGCATGTGCTTTTATATAAAAATGTCGATGCTAAATGGTTTACCCTCGTCAGGAGTCTATTCCGAAAAATGGTGTTATTTCAATGTGCTTTATGTAGAAAATTTCGTACAAATTTTTGTTATTTCTTTTTTTCAGCTTACCTAACATGTTATAGAACCTCGTGAAATATTCTTTTTAAAATATGCATATTGTGATGATACATGAGATTTGTAATATTTTTGCAAGATCTCCAAGTGTGGTATGAATGCTTCCATACTTCATAGTACTCGCGGTCCTGCTCATTATTTTGTGCCTAGATTCTTAACTCATCTACATGGCAATCTCTTTGGCTTTTTATCTCTGATTTAATATAGCAAGAAGCTCAAGCTAACGCTCTTTATGAGATGCTAGTTGTCTACTTGTGATGTTGCTGATCATTGTTTTATTTGCTTCTTTCTGTTGTACACTTTTATGCGCAATAGAATCATTGAAGATTTTTTTGCAATTTGGATATCGTCTCAATCGTAAAAGCTTTTGTGAATAAGAATGTGATGTCGAAAACCTATAAGTAAGAATTGAAAGCAAAACTTGTATGAAAAATAGTCTATTTAAACTATGTTATAAAAACTTGTATGAAAAATAGTCTATTTAAACTATATTATAACTACTTGTGCTCCATTCATTACATTGTTTACTAGTAATAGACTTGTATTAGTTCTAGATTAATTTTAGGTCAATTACATTTTTGTCCTTCAAAAATTTCAGTCTTAGACATTTTCCCCTACAACCTCAATAACTACGTCTTTTCCCAGAAAACTTAAGTTTGTATTAAAAGTACCCTTCCTTCAACCACAGTTGCCTTTTCTAATCTACCTTGTTTAAAATATAGTCCTACCACACAATGACTTAAATTTTCTTCATTGGCTTAGCTAATCCAGCCGAAAGTATTCTTTGATGTTCTTGACCGAGTAAAGGAGAAGAGAAATGGAGAAAGGAAAATGGAGAAGAGGTTGGAGATGGGAAAATGGAGAAGAAATTATGGTTAACTAGCCTAAAATAGATTTTTTGGTGCAAAGAGAAAGGGGAAATAGAGAAACAATTAGGATTTTGGATATTGTATATTAAGATTTACGAAACATAACGACCACTTTTCATTGAAAATTGATATGTTCATCTTACTTTTAAAGAATAGTTCTATAAAGGCACAATTGCGTCTAATTAGATTGGGAGAACTCAACAGAGATTAAACATATGAAATGAAATAGATTGTGAATATCATCTTAAACTGCTTTCTCTAGAATGAAGCCTGAGGATATAGATGGCATGAAATCCTTACAGGAGAAGTAATTAAACATTGTTAACCTTGTTAGGTTAGGTTGTTTACTCATTTTTCTTAATAGTTATTGGAGTTTTCTTATCCATTTGACTTAGAGGATGAAGATCAAAGTGGCATTTTTTCTCTTAAGCATATATAGCTGTCATGGTAGTTGGAAACTGGGCCTCAGTTTGGCCTCTAGGCCTTGAAGTAGCTGCCATGGTAGTTGGAAACTGGGCTTCAGCTTGGCCTCTAGGCCTCTAAAGTAGCTGCCTTCGTTCCTAATGCAGTGTGTTTGGCCACCTAAATCGATAAAGCTGCCACCTAGGTGTTTCCTATAGACTTATTTCATAAACTGTTGTGCAATCATTTTATTTATCAGATATCAGCAAGCTACTTCTTAAAATGGGGACTTTTGTGCTTTTGACATGTTTCATGTTAATTGCTAGTGACCATTTCTCATTAGAGGCGTCAAGTAGCTTTTTATTTGCTAAGCTTAGGATCAAACACGAGTCACTTGCGCCAATGGGCAGTCCAAATTGGGAATCATGGTTTTTAAGGGATGAAAATTTCTGGGAAATGCATTTATTGTATTTTGTTTTAGACAAAATGAGATATAGGAATTGCATAATTTATGAAAAACCTCATGATGATGTTATCCCTTCATGTTAACATTGTTTCGACTGATGGGTTGTAAAAGAATTTCGATTGTCTTTGAATCCATCTTGGAGATGACAAGCGAAAGTGTTCGGAGGAAGAAGGTTTGATGGTATCTTGAATTTGACTAGCTTCATGCCAAGGCATTGGCTCTTCCATAAAACGAGAGTCCTCATTCTCTGTTATAATAAGAGATAAATCTCTGAATGTGCAAGAGAGAAGAAAAGGTGATGAATAGTAGCTTGAGACATTGCCTAAGCAACTGTTTTATGCTTTTGTAAATTCATGGATTCTATCTATAATTGATGAGTATCCGGCTGTTCCTATAACCTTTCAGAGCCACCTAATCCAGATTTTGATATCAAATCAGCAGTAGTCACATTAGTTTTTCAGAGTTGGTGTGTCATAGCCACATTATTGAGTTTTTTTTTATTATAAAATTTGTTAAGGTCTTCTGTTTGTTTATGGAGATTTTAGCTTGCAAGACAGGGATCATGAAGATATTTTCATGGAATTCAAGTTTAGCATTTTTTCTTTATCTTTTATTTTGGTCAGTGGAGTTTGTTTCCAGAAGTAACAGTATGAAAGCTAGCTAGATGGGTGGAGAGAATGAGCGCCTATATATCACAATGTGAAAACACTTTTGTGCAACAGATTCTCCTACTGGACAAACCAGTAGGGAGGGCTCACTTTTAATATGCAAATGATTATTGC
Source organism: Narthecium ossifragum (assembly GCA_963920575.1). Taxonomy (NCBI): domain Eukaryota; kingdom Viridiplantae; phylum Streptophyta; class Magnoliopsida; order Dioscoreales; family Nartheciaceae; genus Narthecium; species Narthecium ossifragum. The sequence continues at coordinate 19,606,051 of OY986974.1, forward strand.
TCCACTCCATGTGTTGATGAAACTGTCTTCCTGCATAGAGAAAATATGGCAGTCTTGGTACTTAAATCTCTTCTGTGACTTGAGATATAGGAATTGAGAAAATATTAGCCTAAGAGTGTACTTATGTTAAGATCTTTTGGTTAGTAGATTTTAAGGTATTTGATCTCCGCAAGACCCAAATTTTGTTTAGAATCAACGGCATTTCTGGTCATTGACCTTAAACCTGGGATGTCGTTCGAGATTGTCTCCATATCAAGCGCTCATCTTTACCTTCTCATTTGAACAAGTCTGTGTTAGATTCTCATGTTTACCTATCAAATGGAACAAAAGGCCAAGATTGGCTACAGGAATTGCGTGGTGTATGCATTTTATATAAGGATCTCATACTGAGAAGTGGGTTCCGCGTTAAGGTGCTGTACAGTTCTGAAATTTATGATGGCCTTTGTCATCAGTGATTTGTGTGCAAGATTCATTATGTACCTGGACAGGTTTCCATCTTACTTTTCATTTTTCTGTTTTTCTCTTTTGCTGCTAGTGTATCTATATTTAGAGTATCACTGGTGGACACTGCAATTTGTCTAGATTTTACCTCTCCTATGCTCTCGTGAAACATGTAAACCCATAACAACTTGAGTCGACCCAAATAGTCACTTGAAGTTTGAACGGCTTAGCTTGAAGTATACTTATTATTGCACTTGACAGGGTTTCCTTCAATGGAAGTTCAGTATTAAGGTCAACTTATCTTGAGTTTGTAAAGAAAGTGCTTTCATGCTCTTGCAGAGAACCTTTTTATTTTTGCTTGAAGTTCTAGTCTTTTGGATATCTCATGCATGATTTTTGGGATTTCTTCACTTAGCTTATCTTATTTGAGTGAAGAGAGACTTTAGGAAATTGCTGCGGAAGGTTGTGTTTGGCTGACAATGGGATCTAGCATTCAAGAGAAGTGTATATTTGAGAAATATTTGATCTCCTTAAGATCATGTCTTCACTGTCATAGTCCAAGAAAGAGAATGTTCTAGCTGTGGTTCAACAATAGGTGTTGAATGTTCTTATTTACTCCCATGTGGATTTGGAAACATCTCCGGCTTTTCCTATTCGATTTCTCAGGCAACAGGTGTTTGGGAATTTTCCTCCTAAGAGGTGCTCAATTCTTTCACTGTAAACTTTTCACATTTGTCTTCCTTGCGTCCAAAGTTTCATTCCATTGCTTAAGTGCTAATCATTCATCGGGGTTGGATGACCTTTCCACAAAGGCCTCAACCCTGGAGACGAGAAAACCTCCGGTGTCGAGTGGTTGTATCAAATTGTGAAAACAAATTGTATTCTTTTTAGGGAGAATGGTCAATAGGGGCTGAAAAAAAATAGGGTTCCACAATAGGTCTTAAAATTTTTTTGATATGACAATAGGGGCCTATAGGATGAAAATGCCCCTATAACCCCTCCCTATACTCCCCCTGCCCCCCCTCGCCACGCCCGTGGCCGGCTTGCAGGCCTGATCCCGAGCTCGCCGTCACCTCCTTCCCTAGGCTCGGCGTCACCCCCACCCCCCCGGGCTCTCCCTCACCGCTACCTCCTTCCCCGAGGCCAATCGCCATCTCGCCGTTGATCCAGTACCTCCTCCTTCCCCGGGCTCCCCGTCGTCACCTCCTTCCCCGGGCTCCCCGTCGTCACCTCCTTCCCCGGCTCCCCGTCGCCAATCTCGCCGTCCAGATCCCGTCATCCAAATTCCGATCTCGTTGTCTAGATCCCGACTCTGATCCGAATCCCGTTGCCACCACGGAGTGGAGAAGCGACTCCGATCCCGATCTCACCATCCAGATCCCGACTCTGATCCAGATCCAGTCCGACCCCGTCGCCACCGCCCAGCTCCTCACCCTCCGTGCCATCCTCACCCGCCGATCATATCCCGATCTCGCCGTCCAGATCCAGATCCCGTCGCCGCCACCCAACTCCTCACCCTCCGTACCATCCTCAACGCCGCCAACCACCTTGCGGAGGCCCATCTCCTCACCCTCCGGATCCCGTCGCGATGATCCCGAGCTCGAGATCCGGACGATGACGTAGCCGATGGTTGCGACGTCCTTCCCTGAGCTCCCGACCTCTACAACCTCCCTCCTTCCCTGAGCTCCCGACCTCCACTGTCTCCCTTCTTCCCCGAGCTCCGCGTCGCCGCCAGATCCCGACGCCTCCTTCCTTCTCGACGCTGCCACGACTCCTCCACGGCCTCCCTCCTACTACTCGGAACCCCCGGAACCCATCGACCTCCAAACCTGAAAAGTAACTTGTACATGGAAAGTAATTTGTACAATTGCAAAAAAAATGGAAAGTAACTTACCATGATTTTCATAATTGTTACAGGTTTTTTTTCAAAAAAATGAAAAGTAATTTGTAGAATTGCAAAAATAGTGGAAAGTAACTTTTACATGGAAAGTAACTTCTACAAATGTAGCTTGTATACATGCAAAGTAACTTGTACATGAAAAGTAACTAGTATAAATGTAGCTTGTACACATGGAAACATTGCAAAAAAAATGAAAAGTAACTTAACATGATTTTCATAATTATTACAGATTATTTTCCAAAAAAAATGGAAAGTAATTTGTACAATTGCAAAAATAGTGGAAAGTAACATGTACATATAAAGTAACTTTTACAAATGTATCTTGTATATTTGCAAATTAACTTGTACAATTGTAAAAATAGTGGAAAATAACTTGTATATGAAAAGCAACTTGTATATGAAAAGTAACTTGTACAAGTTACTTTCCACTAGTTACTTTCCATTGGTTTAATCTGAAAAGTAACTTACTTTTCATATTTTTTGGTAGTTACTTTCCATTGGGAATACAAACAGTCACTAGGAATACGAACAATCACTGAAAAGTCTTTATATGTTGGGAATCTTGGAAGGATATTTTAGTACTAAAAAAAGATGTTAGGACCTAAATGCCTTAAGGAAAAGGTATTCGGTATTTTGGGCAAATATTCCCTTCTCAGAGCCCTAAATGCCAATTATATGTTCTTTTTATTAGTTGAGTCTTCTGCTATGGCTAGTGGGATAAACACCCTATATTTTTTGATATATTTGAGGGGGTTTGAGGGTTGGACCTCAAAGACCTATTATCACCACCGGGTACTAAACAACTGACCTGGAACTCGCACGCGAGACACACACATGATATTTTGTAGAGATTTATGGAAGTCGTTATATAAAAGGCCAGACACTTGCCCTCATAAGTCTGGGTAATAGGCTCAGGAAAAACTGAAAACATAATTGGTGTTGTGAATCATGTGCAAGGCATGGTCATTCGTGAATAACCATTACCTGACCCTCATTTATGAGTGTTGAAATTTTTTGGGCATTTGTATGGTTGTGTAGATGTTTGCCTATAAATAGCTCTTCTGATGGTGAATGAAACCTAGCTGAAGAGAAGCTTTCATAAGCACTCTATTGCTTTCATAAGTGTGTGTTCATTCTCTCTCTCTCTCTCACTCGTTCTCTACTTGAAGTATAGTGTGTGCTCTCTAGTACACATATCTTATAACACGTTATCAGCATGAGACTCTGCCACGTAGAGGAAAAAGAGAGAATCAGTCAGTTATATCTTACTGACCATTACTTTGTAATTATACTAGATATTTTTATTCTAACCTATATTATATAGTGTTTGAAGCACATACTTGTACCTGAAGTACAAATCATATATGAAGAATAGATCATTGTGATGCCTGAAACACATATGATAAAATAATTGTACCCGAAGTACAAAATTTGATGTACCCGAAGTACAAATTAAGAGAGTGTCTGAAGCACACAGCTTAGTGCCTGAAGCACTTAATTTGCACCCGAAGTGCAGATCACTATATTGTGCCTGAAGCATATAATCTCGTACATGAAGTATGAATTATTTCAATACCAGAAGTACATGTATTAATTTTTATTATTGTTAATATAATACTTAAGTATATATTTGCTTAATACTTTAATACTTGCAGTTCATATCAATCATTCACTATATGTACATTTTAATGTGGGATATTAACGGCCCTTCGGGGCCACTCGAGTGGTTAGCACGGCTGCTCGGACTTATGGGAATGAAGCCCACAGTTCGAATCCGAATCATCGATCCGCTAGGAAAACTTGGGCTAAAAAAAAAGAAAAAAAAGAATTTTTTTGCTGCTATTTCCTTTACTTTATTTAATTCTTGGCATATTTATTTTGTACAGTCTGATCATGGCTAGCTTAGTGAAGTTGGAGTTCCTCTCCTTGGATGTTACCGGAAGTAACTATTTATTCTGGGCGCTGGATGCTGAACTCCATCTAAATTCTAGAAACATGAGAAATACTATTAAGGAGGGGAGTGTAACCACGCCAAATGAAAAAGACAGTGTCATTATATTTCTCCGTCGCCACATCTACGAAGACTTGAAAAATGAGTACCTTGCTGTGCGGGACCCACTAGATTTGTGGAAAAACTTAAGTGATAGGTTTCAACACTTAAGAACTATTGTCCTCCCCACTACCCAATACGACTAGATGCACCTACGCTTTCAAAATTTTAAGACCGTTAATTAATACAATTCAGCCCTCCACAAAATCATCTCTCAATTAGAACTATGTGGCCAACCCATATCCGACCAAGACAAACTTGAGAAGACCTTCTCCACCTTCCACGCCTCGAACCTGATTTTACAACAACAACATGGACAACGTGATTATAAGAAGTATTCTGAACTGATTGATACCTTACTTAGAGCTGAGAGACAAAACCAAATCCTGTTGAAAAACCATGAGTCACATCCCTCTAGTTCTGCCCCATTTCCAGAAGCAAATGCTAATGCCTATCGTGGTCACGATTATAGACGTGGCCATGGACGCGGACGCGGATGAGGCCATGGTCGTGGGCGAGGTAATGATAGGTTTCATTATTATCGCGAATGATACAATGCCCCTCAACCCCTCCCTAAAAATGATCAAGTAGAAAATAAAAAGATAAAAGAGCATGAAGATGGAACCTCTAAGAAGAATAATGATGAATGCTACCGATGTGGGGGAAAAGGGCACTGGTCTCGCAACTATCGTGCGCCTAAGTATGTTGTGGAGAAGCACACAACCAGAGGAAAGAAAAAATGTGTTGAAACGAACTTTATAGATTTCGACGGCATGGCTGATATTCCCTTTCTTGAAGCCCCCATGATTGGTCCATCTTTGAATGTATCAGATTTTCTCGTAAGATCTGAGGAATGGATGGACACTGACCAGAATTATGTATCATGTTTTTATCTACTAGTATGTACTATTGTTTTCCTATGTGTCTTTGAATGCTTTAAAGCTTATGCATATCCTATGAATGCATATATTGCTCTAATTGTTTCCCAGATGGATGGCGATGCATATCTTACAGACAGTGCAACAACAAACACGATAATCCAAGATCGTAAGTACTTCTCACAGTTAACATTGAAAGAATCAAATGTTAATACAATATCAGATCCATCATACTTGATTGAAGGCTCCGGAAGAGCCACCATAGTTTTGCCCAGAGGAACAAAACTATCTATTGATGATGCTTTATACTCCACTAGATCCAGAAGAAATCTACTCAGTTTCAAGGATTTGCGTCGTAATGGATATCATATGGAAACGACGAATGAAACTGGTGTAGAGTATTTGTGCATCACACTTATAGTTTCATACCAGAAGTATGTGCTTGAGAAGCTTCTTCCCATTTCTTCTGATCTATATTATACGAAAATAAGACCAATAGAATCACATGCTGTGACGCACTAGAAGTGCTCTAATCCAAGAGAGTTTATGCTTTGGCATGATCGATTTGGTCATCCTGGCTCGATGATGATACGCTGAATCATTGAAAATTCACATGGGCATAGCTTTAAGAACCAGAAGATTCTTTTACCAAATGAATATTCACGTGCTTCTTGCTCTCAAGGAAAACTAATAGTAAGACCATCCCCTCTAAGGTCGCCTCTGAATCCCCAAGTTTCTTGGAGAGAATTCAAGGTGATATATGCGGATTCATTCATCCATTAAGTGGACCATTTTGATATTTTATGGTCTTAATAGATGCATCCACACGATGGTCGCATGTATGCCTTCTATCTACTGATAAGATTGCTTTTGCTAAACTTTTGGCTCAGATCATTCGGTTACGAGCCCAGTTCTCAGACTATCCCATCAAGACAATTCGTCTTGATAATGCTGGTGAGTTTACATCTCACACATTTTTATATTATTGTGTATCAGTAGGGATAAATATGGAACACCATGTTGCACACACACAAACTCAGAATGGCCTAGTAGAATCACTTATTAAACGTATCCAACTGATAACTAGACCATTGCTTATGAAGTCCATATTACCTGTCTCAGCTTGGGGACATGCTGTATTACATGCATCATCTTTGATCCGAGTAAGACCATCTCCATATCATAAATTTTCACCAGTGTAAATTGTCTTTGGCCAACAACCAAATATTTCTCACTTAGGGATTTTTGGATGTGTTGTCTATGTTCCAATTCCTTCACCTCAGAGAACCAAAATGGGTCCTCAACACCGACTTGATATTTACGTTAGCTTTGATTCTCCTTCTATCAATTGGTATCTGGAGCCTTTAACATGAGATTTGTTTAGAGCACAACACGTCTTGCTGACTGTCACTTTGATGAGTTAGTTTTCCCACCATTAGAGGGAGACAAGAAGAAGCCAAAAGCTCAAAATAAAATTGTATGGAACAATTCGACGTTGTCTCATCTTGATTTTAGGACAAGTCAAACTGAACTCGAAGTTCAGAAGATTATACATTTGTAGAATATTACGAATCAGATGCCTAATGCATTTACTGATTCACATCGAGTGATGAAATCACATATTCCAGCTGCAAATGCTCCAGCTCGGATTGATGTCCCCGAAGAACAATCCGAAGATCCTAAAGCATGTGAATCTAAAGCACGCAAGAAGCGTGGGAGACCTATTGACGCCAAGGATAAGGTCCCAAGAAAAAAAAAGCACAAGGACAAACTGGCCATGAGGTTGATATTTCTAAAGAGATTAACAAATATGAAATTTGTATTTCAAATAGGAATCAATTTGAGGTTCAGACACCTCCCGAAGTGGTTTAGACACATCCTGAAGAGGTCAAGATATCTGAAAATCATGAGATCTCGATAAATTGTGTGGACACTGAGAAAAAGTGGAACATAAATGAAATTGTTGTCGATAACTTATTTACATATGTAGTTGCTCTTGACATTACCAGAAGTAATGAAGAGCTTGAGCCAAAATCCGCCGAAGAGTGTCAACGTAGAGTTGATTGGCAAAAATGGAAAGATGCTATTCAAGTTGAATTGGACTCACTGGCAAAACGAAATGTTTTTGGACCTGTAGTCCAGACACCAGAAGATGTCATACCTGTAGGATACAAATGGGTATTTGTGCGTAAGGGAAATGAGAAAAATGAAATAGTACTATATAAAGCACGGCTTGTAGCACAAGGTTTCTCGCAGAAAACTGGTATAGACTATGTAATGGATGCAATAACCTTTCTTTTCTTGATGGGTTTAGCAGTCTCAGAAAGACTAGATATGCATCTAATGGACATAGTTACGACATACTTCTATGGGTCACTAGATAGTGACATTTATATGAAAGTCCCTAAAGGACGTAAATTGTCTGAAGTAAATAAATCCCGGAATCTATATTCTATAAAACTTTAAAGATCTTTATACGAATTAAAACAGTCTGGCCGGATGTGGTACAATCGTCTCAGTGAATACCTCTTGAAAGAGGGATACATAAACAACCAAATTTGCCCATGTGTCTTCACCAAGAAATCAAATTCCGGATTTGCTATTATTGTAGTATATGTCGATGACCTAAATTTAATTGGGGCTCCTGAAGAGCTCACAAAGGCATCTGATTATTTAAATAAGGAATTAAAATAAAAGATATTGGAAAGACAAAATTTTGTCTCGGTTTGCAGATCAAACACTTTTCAAGTGGAATATTGGATCATCAAACAACATATACAGAATAGGTCTTGAGGCAATTCTATATGGACAAAACTCATCCATTGAGCTCTCCAATGGTTGTCCGATCTCTTGATGTGAAGAAAGATCCTTTTTGTCCTAAAAAAGATGGTGAAGAGCTTCTTGATCCTGAATTATCATATCTTAGTGCACTTGGAGCTCTAATGTATCTTGTAAATTGCACACGACCCGATATAGCCTTTGCAGTCAATTTATTAGCAAGATTCAGTTCTGCATCGACCTGAAGGCACTGGAATGAGATCAAACACATATTACGCTATCTTCGTGGAACTACAAATCTTGGGTTATTTTTCTCAAATAGTTTGCGACCACAGTTGGTTGGCTACGCAGATGCTGGTTATCTCTCTGATCCACATAAGGCCAAGTCACAAATCGGTTATATTTTTTTGTATGACGGCACTGCTATATCTTGGCGATCTATGAAGCAGATATTAACTACCACCTCATCAAATCATGCTGAGATACTTGTTATTCATGAAGTAAGTAGAGAGTGTATTTGGTTGAGAAGCATGATAGAGCATATTCAAGACACTTGTGGATTATCTTCAATCAAAAATACCCCAACGATATTATATGAAGTTAATGCCGCATGCATCACTCAAATTAGAGGCGGTTATATCAAAGGTGACAGAACCAATCATATATCACCAAAGTTCTTCTACACGCATGAGCTTCAGGAGAGTGGCTATATTGATATCCAGCAAATACGCTCCAGTAACAACTTGGCCGATCTATTTACAAAGGCACTACCGACGACAACATTCAGATTGTTAGTGTATGATATCGGAATGCGCCGTCTCAAAGATCTCTTATGCTAAGCACCTGAAGCTTGCCTTATATCTTCATGAGGGGGAGTCATGATCTTAGAAGGTATTCAGGTACTGTACGCTTTTTCCTTCAATAAAGGTTTTTCCCACCGGGTTTTCCTTGGCAAGGTTTTAATGATGCAGTCTTGATATCCTAATACCCCTCTAAGCAAGAATGGCGTACTCTTTTCCTTCGCTGAGTTTTGCTCCCACCGGGTTTTTCTTTGTTAAGGTTTTTAACGAGGCACATTCTTGTACTAATGGTCATTCAAGGGAGAGTGTTGTGTGGATGTTTGCCTATTTTTTTGTATGACGGAAATTTTTTGGGCATTTGTCTGGTTGTGTGGATGTTTGCCTATAAATAGCTCTCCTGATGGTGAATGAAACCTAGCTGAAGAGAAGCTTTCATAAGCTCTCTATTGCTTTCATAAGTGTGTGTTCATTATCTCTCTCTCTCTCTCACTCATTCTCTACGGGCCTGTTTGGCCAAGGGGTGGATTCGGAATCCGCCCCGCGGATTCTGAAACGGATCCCATTTTCCGAGGCCGATCCAAACGCGCGGATCCCACGAACGAGATCCGTGCATCCCCCCCCCCCCCCATCCCTTGGATCCCAGCGGATCCAAGGCTGCCAAACGCACCCGTATGAAGCATAGTGTGTGCTATTAGGACACATATTTTAGGGTTAATATCATTTTGGTGCCTCTGGTTTTAACAAATTATCATTTTGAACACTATGTTTTAAAATGTAACAAAACAGATCCTAAGTTTTCAACAAATTATAGTTTTGACCCTCCGCCCAGACGCCGTGAGAAGGAATTAACGACAAACCTGATTTTGACCGATTTTTGGTAAATTTTGACCAGTTTTTCTTGCCACGTCAGCAAGCCTATTTTATTCCCTCCCTAATCACTCTCCCATTCTCTCGTTCTCTCTTTACGTCGGAGATCCGATGTCGGCGTTGGGGGTTTGGGCGTCCACATAGGCTAGTGATGTGCAAAACTTTTCACCCGATTACCTCTCAAGATGTCGTCGATCAAGCATGTAAAAGATTTGTTGGTTGAATGACATCCTAAGATCCTCAAAGTATTCATCTGCTTTCCAATAGCAAAGTAGCCATAGCATGCAGAGTTTTGGAGTGGAAAGAGTGGCTAGATGCACTCTTTTCCCTGTGTACATCGGGTTTCTCGGATCTTTGCAGTTAGTGTGAAATGCTAGAGATGATGAGCTTTGTATCATCTGTAAACGAAGGTGTGTTTGCACCTCTATCCATGCACAGCTCTCCGAGCATCTTTCCGACATCGATCTCCGCCGTTCGAGGAGAGATAAACCTGCGGAGGAAGCCCATGTATTCCCTCACCTCCACCGGGAAAGAGCTCTTCGCCAAGAACTCGACAGAGTCGTTGTTGTTGACCCACAAGCACTTCTCTTTGAAACGGAAGACTAGTCGGAGATCGCCGACAAGTTCGGGGTTGATGCAGGCGTAGCAGCCACTGGTGGAGAGCTCGCGAGAGATCAATGGGAAGTTTCTCTTCATCATCATACTCTGCATGACTCCAACGTTGCCGACCATCGCCTTCGTCGTCGCCGACTCCGACGAATACATCGCCAGCCTTTGTGGTTGCCCAAACCCCTGACGTCAGCATCAGATCTCCGGCGAAGAGGGAACGAAGAGAATGGGAGAGAATAGGAGAGAGATTAGAGAGGGAATAAAATAGGCTTGCTGACGTGGCAAGAAATATCGGTCAAAATCGATCAAAAACCGGTCAAAATCAGATTTTCCATTAATTCCTTCTCACGGTGTCTAGGCGGAGGGTCAAAACTGTAATTTGTTGAAAACTTAGGGTCTGTTTTGTTACATTTTAAAACATAGGGTTCAAAATGATAATTTGTGAAAACTAGAGGTACCAAAATGATATTAACTGTGAGGACCCGTCCCTCCACTTCTGTGGCTCGTCGTAGACCGCAAGGGCAATTTGGTAAATTGCACCTTGTCGGTTTGTTTCACACCCGCGTGTGCACACACTGACCATGTCTGTGGTAATGTTTGGCTAGAATGGTTAGTTGGACCCGGGATCGAAAGATCCGGGCTTGGGCTTAAGTTTTAGCCCAAGTCTAGCTTTCTGCACCAAGGGATCGATCTTCCTAGCTAGGAGATCGATCTCTTAGTGTCAGAAAGTCAAACCCGATTTGGCAAGGAAGATCGATCTCTTCTCAAAAGAGATCGATCTCCCTTGAGTCAGTTCATTCGTCTATAAAACGAACGAAACCTTTTCTTTTGATTTTTTTTGAAAAATTCGAGATTTCAGCCATGTTCTTGCTGGATTTGACTTCGTTTGAGGAAGATCTAAGGCCTAGTAGCTTGGATTGAAGCTGCTATTGCATAGGTAGGGATCCTATCTACAATCTTTTGGGTTTTTGGAGTTTTTCCGGTTTGATTGTGATCTTTTGCTTAGATCTGTTAAAATACACGTTTGTTTTCCATGATTTTACCGGTTTTGGACTCGTGGTTGCTTGATATACCAGATTCCAGAGTTTTGGGGGATTTGGTTGTATTTTTCGGCGGTATTTCTCACCGTCCGGTCGCCGGAGAACCCATTCGATCGATCTCCCTGGAGGGAAGATCGATCCCTTCTGGGGTGTCACGCCCAGCCCGAGCAGGATCGATCCCTCGGTGGGATAAGATCGATCCTTGCCTGGGTTGAGGTGGCGGGTTCCATGTCACCAACAAGATCGATCCTTCTGGTGGAGAAGATCGATCTCCTTCGGTTGACAGGGACGAGTTTTCCCTCAAGTACTAAGAAGATCGATCCCCTTGGGAAGGGAGATCGATCTCTTAGTGGCTGAGGGGTGTTTTCAAGTGGCTTTTGCCCGCGGGGCTTTGTATGATGGTTTTCTTTGATGTTTTATATCAGGTACATATGTTTAAGCATGTTAGCCCTATAATAGGGGCAGTGGTGAACCGGGGGAGTGATGACTCCCGGGATGTTTAGAATAAACGAGCGGGTAGCCCTACAACTTTCCTTAACCTTGCATGCCGGCGTGCACCGCGGGCTTTACCTGTGATATATCTGTGATTTGTTGTTTGCGGGGCTGCTTCCCGATGCAGGTGTTGTGGCGGACTGCTGACAGTTGGTGGTGGTACCACTGTAGCAGCTCCTAGACCTTACTTACCTGTTCACCACCTCGGGCCGATAGGGTGCCGTGCCCAGACCTTGTTTGATATACAATCACATACTGATGCATGCTTATCTGTATATTTCTGCGTGTGCTCATAACATGCATTGCTTTGTGTATTAGTTGCATCTGTGTAGGACGTTGCCGATGGGTTGATCACCAATCCGGGGCTTTCGGGTAGTCCGGATCTAGCTCTAGGACCGTTGCGGGTAGCTTGGTCTAGGCCTCGATTTGTAGTATCCAGTCGAATTCGATGATAGGGTTAGATGATCTGAATACATGTGGTTTGATGTTTAGAGGTCGTGTCGGCCTCGAGCCGAGTGTTGAGGTGTAGCCGGTGTCCGGTTCACTGTCTCTTGGGTAGAGGTTGTGGCTACTCGACGGTGTTGGTTGCCCGCCTAGCATTGTTGGTTTCCTGCTAGTGAGATGGCAGTGCTGGTTTCCTGCCTCGCTGAGGGCGACCCAGTATGTGACGAGTTCGGCTGGAAGACCATGACTGAGGCCTCCCTTCAGGGACACGCGGTGGGGTTATGGGACCCCTATGTACACGCAGCCTTTGTTTTGAGGGCGACACTGTTGTGTTCCCCTTCCTTCTGAGTGTCGTAGTGTAGTGTCCCTGCTGAGCTTAGTGCTCACTCCTATCCGGGCTGTGTTTTGCAGGTGCTGGCGCTAGCTCTTCTTCGGTCGCCCCTACCGGGCTGGTGTTTGGTGACGTGGCGGCATCTGGCGGTGCTTGAGGTGCGGTGATCGTCAGTTATACCTTTTGTTTAGTTAGCCTCCTACGGGAGAGATTTTGTATAACTTTTACCCTGTTGAGGATTTGTATCTATTCAGTTTCAGTCTTTGAGGTTTGTAATTGTATGTTAATATATGATGATTATGAATTGCTAAGGAGACCACTATGATTAGAGGGAAACCTCGCCAAAATTTTCGCAGTAGGTTAAGTTCCGGTTCGCGTCGCTCGGCCCGGTTGGGCCTACGCGGGTCGGGGCGCGGCATTAACCCTATATTTTAAATTACACTTTGATACCATGTAGTTTCAGGGATTAGCATTCTACTACCCTCATATTTAAAAATCATATAAATATACCTCTAACTTTCAAATCTTTACAGTTTAGTCTAAGCCGTCAGACGGCGTTAAATCGAGTCACGGAAAACTGGTCACGTGACACGCACGTGACCGGTTTTCACCCATTCGCCGCCAGCTTGGACGTGAGGTCGACTGGGATGCTGAGCTCCTACACCCAAAGGACGTTGCCCGGGATGCCGAGCTCCTCAGCCACGTAGAGGGCCGCTGGCATGAAAGGGTTGTTGACGACGCACAACACTTTCCTGCCCTCGCCCGCCTGGCGGTGGATGAGCTTCACCAAGGTAGCGAGCATGATGCCAACCAGCCGAGGCATGTACTAGTTGATGTCATCACTACGGGTTTCGTTGATGTCGAGTCCGTCTGAGAAGAGCTCAAAGCGGAGGCGGCCCTTGCCCACAGGCATGGCGGCTCCCGATGTGGTCATGGTGGCCGCCAGTATCTTGACGCTGATGTTGGCGGTGGTGGTGAAGGTGACCAGGAGCCCTTTGGTGGCCATGTGCTAGGATGAGCTTCTTCTCCGACGGCGGGCATGACAGCGCGGGACCAGCCGAGGCATGTACCAGTTGATGTCGTTGCGGCGGGGTTCGTCGATGTCGAGTCCGTCGGAGAAGAATTCGAAGCGGAGGGGGCCTTGCCCGCAGGCATGGCGGCACCCGACGTGGTCTTGGAGTTCAGCGCCCCCGGTTCATCGCTCCTCCCATCTGGGCAGCTCCTGTTCGTAGATCCTCTGTTCAGCGCCCGAGTTGGATCTCCTGCTCGCATCCTCTGTTTGTGGATCCTGTGGGCATCTCCCTGGCTAGAGTTCTTCTTTGGCGATGACGAGATCCCATCCAACAACGCGACTAGATCCAGCGGCTCGATCCATCGCGACACTAACCCATCGTGGCTCTGCCAGATCTCTTCTCCGGCACGTTTCGTATCTCCGATCGGATCCGGCGAAGTCTTCTTTTTTCGGTGACGAGTTGCTAGTGTTGCCGGTGACGAGTTGCTGGTGTTGCTCCTCGAGCTTCTTGATGGAGCATGAAAAGTGTCGCGGTTTAACGCGCCCGATCAAAATTACTAATTTATAATCAAACTCCTAACTAACTACCTTTGGGGGTAGCTAGCGTTGAGTCCGAGTCGAATCCATAGGGAATGCGTAAGGAAACAATTAAACTACCAAGCTTAATCTAAGTGTTCCTACAAGGATAATAAAAGAAATGGTTTTTGGGTTTTATGATAAGAAAACTAAGAAAGCATGTAAATGATTCAATGGATAGAGAGAGGTCCTAGGGAATCCCAGTCCGGATTAGGCTCAATCATAGCTTTCTAATGAATCAAGATGTGCAATCCTATCGAGATACTACAATATCGACTACCTTGTGGCTAACAAAGGTCGTCGCTAACGAATAACCGGATAAAGACTATTCGTCGCAAAAGGTGTATGCTAGAAAGTCGGCGATCGAGGGATTAGCTACGATCATCGCTAACGAGAGGTCGAGTTAGGATCATCTCGTCGCAAGGAATTGGGTTGTATGGAATATGGTAATGGATTGAGGTGGTTCTAGCATCTCGAATCCAAAACACTATAAAAAGATAGGATAGATGCTAAGTTAGATGTGGATTGGAGTGGTTCTACCACAACCAAGTCACTAATCTAGAGCCAAGACTCCCTTCAACACAAGTGGTCATGGTTCTAGCACAACCTACTCATTGGGGAATATCAACAAACACCTATTGGGCACAAGGTTCTAGCTTATGCAAACCAAAGAATCCATCTATCCAACATTAGAATCCCACTACAAAGATATAGAAATGAAGAATAAATTCATACAACTTGTCTCATAAGGATTACAACATCCAAATCCAAAGAAAACTACAAATAAAAACCTAAAACATCATGGTATTCCACTAGGTAAATAGATTAGCTACTCATCTTCGATGGAGAAGCCATGGAGAAGAGATGGATCCTCCTCTTCTTCATCAATCTCCTCCCTCTTGGATGAGAGCTCCCTTCCTTGCCCAAGGGGGTTGCCCTTTTCCTTAGCCTCTCCTTGTCCAAAGGAATCCCCAATAAGAGCCCAAAGTTTGGTATTTATAGCCCTCAAGCTTCTCCCCTTCGGATTACATATGGGCCCTTCATTTTGCTTAACTGGCGATGAAAGATCGATCTTCTAGGGGTGAAGATCGATCTTTTTATCTCGTAAAGCTGGCTGCGCCCGCAGAAGATCGATCTTCTATAGGGAGAAAACCGATCTTTTGAATTATTGCTCTTTGTCATCTCTGCTACGGTACAAAGATCGATCTTTTATACACAGAAGATCGATCTTTTTTTCTGCATATTATCTCTTTTGCCATTCAGCACTGCGCATTGGTGCCAAAAATGCCATAACTTCATCTAGGAAACTCGGAATCATGAACTGTAAAATTCTCCAGAAACTAGACTTCCAGAGCTTTCCAATCATATATGGCACATTATCTGGTTCTTTCTAAGAAGGTACAGTTTAATCTTTGAATTTGACCCATGTATCTAAATGTGCTCGAATAGGCTCGTTTACGCTCCAAAGTTGATCTAACTTCTGTTGAGGGCTCTTGTACCTGAAATACCATGAAGATTATTAGAAATACCTTGCTCGAAGACTAATAAAGGTAAATTAAGGGGTTAATTTGTGTACTTTTCACGTCTCATCACTTCTTCTTCGTGGAGATCTTCTTCTCCACTTTCCTTCCGGTGAAGATTCCTGCTCGCTCGGGATCCATCACTTGCGGCCCCGGCATCTTCCTCTACCTTGTGGATATCCCCGGCAACACTCTTCTTCCCCCGTGGCTTGCTCTTCGTCTCCGACCAGCGACGAGATCTCAATCCTCTCTTCTTCATCGATCCACAAGTGGTTGATCAACCTCTATCTTCTCCCGTGGCTCGCTCTTCGTCTCCGACATCAGTGTCAAGATATTGGCGGCCACTGTGGAAGGCAGGCGACTGCATGGATTGGTTGAACTCCCAGGAACGACCACTCTTTGTCATTTGTATCTCCCTCGGCAGCGTTGTAAAGCTGAGCAAGGAGGAGATGACGTCGTTGACCGGCTAGGGAAGACCCCGGCAGGTGCTCTCCCTCCCTCCCTCGCGTCTCTCTCTCTCCACGTCAGCAAAACCAGTCAAAAAAGTTAAAAACCAGTCAAAATTGATGAAAATCATTTAAATTTAAGCACAGTGACCGGTTTGCCTTGACTAGCCTAATGGCGTTTGATGACCCGGACTAAATTGCCAGGTTTTGAAACTATAGGATAGTTTTATGTAATTTTAAAAGATGATATTAGAGTGTTAATGCCTGAAACTAACCGTATCAAAGTGTTTTTTTGGCCTTATAACAATTGGAAGTTTCATCACAATAATTCACACTTTTGTAAGCCAAGATTTGAACCAGGGAAGTCTTATTTGGCCACCGATGTGGCAATCTAGAAGGTCTCCTGATGGATTGATTGTATTCGCAGCGAAGTTTCCATCAGACGTCCGAGGCGTTGACGGTCACGCCTATATTTCTCACCTCGCATCGGTGTCATCAAGCCCAGCTCCTTCCATGAGACGGCGTCCGGAAGAGGGCTCCGGCGCCTCCGCCACCGCCCCCATGTCTATGATCATCATGCTCTGTTTCTCGTTATGGGTGCCCGTTCATCTTGCCGGCGGCGGCGACCACATCCCGGCGGCTCCGCCGCATCAACAGGCGGAGGAGGTGCAGCGGCACCACGCCAAGGGTATGAGAGAATTTTTGTTCTTGTATGATCTCATTTGAGTTCTTGTTTTGTTATTGGCAACGGATCGATGTTGGTAGCGGAGTCTGATGGGGTATTTTGGATGTGTGTGTCAGGGAAGAGGATGGATGAGGTTGTGGCTTGTCTCCTCATGGTTGCTGCACTTGCTGCTGCATACTTCTTGCACTGATCACAAATGTTATGTTCCTGGTCCTTACGATTGGATGCTTACTATTCTTTGTAAGTCATGGTCATGTTTTCAGAATTTTTCTGATTTGTATATAGAACACAAATTTTCGCAGCCAACATCTTCATTGGAGTTGGAAATGTATGTTTGATGATTTACTCATAACCCAATTAGGCATCTGACTTTGGTTTGCGCCTTTTCATTAGTTGATCCTATTATCCTGCCTTAGTAGGGCAGATTTCCTACATATTGACATTGGTTGTTAGGAGAACAATGCTAAATTGGCCAATACGAAGAAATTATCATGGATGCCTAACAGTTTCATCTCTTTGTGGGGGGGGGGGGGGGGGGGGGGGGGGGGTGGGGGGGGGTACAAGAAGCACTCACGTTGAGGTTACATGAGTAGTCTAGTGGTGGTGGAGTTGTTATCTATATATTTATTAGTTGAGGCTATTATAAATATGGTTTTGGCAGGCAAATGCCCTACATACTACTTGCCCCTGCGGCGCGCCTTACATATTAAACCTCGAGTGTGTTTGCATCTGAATCGTAGCCTGGTGGTGTAGTTGTTATCTATATATTTATTAGTTGAGGCTATTATAAATATGGTTTTGGCAGGCAAATGCCCTACATACTACTTGCCCCTGCAGCGCGCCTTACATATTAAACCTCGGGGGTGTTTGCATCTGAATCGTAGCCTGGTGGTGTAGTTGTACACAATATTAGGTTTTATCACTTCTTGTATGTGGAATTTCTTTATGTTATATCAAGTACAAAAGATGAGCCCACCAATGTGGTGGTGTAGTGGTTAAGATTTTTATACTCGTGGATCAAATCCTCAGAAATGTGTGGTTTCAACCACCCGAAGTCAGGGTAAAAGGCTCTATATGAAAAGAAAAGATACAAAAGACAAGATTGCTCTATCTACCAGTATTTGACAACAAATTCACGATCATAGTAAATGAAACGATAATTTTTATTGTGACTAGAATTGAAGCACATCATGATGAAGTATATGGGAAATTGCTGTTCTATATACAATACTCAATCATGTAAACTGTTCTTAGTGGAGAAACATACAGCATATTTAACTCCTTTAGCAACAAATGACAGATAATTCATACAAATCTTTTATTATCCTTTGAAGCATGATGTTGTGGCTGCTACTTGGCGATTCTTTGCGCATTCTAAGTCTTCTTCAGAATGGCAACATAGCTTGATCAATTGAAATCTTTGGCAATCTGCCTTTCAGAATACTCTCCGAAAGTTAGAGTCTCATTCGGAGAGACCAATTGTGTGACAAAAAAAGATACAAAAAATTGACTAATGGAAGGGAAAACTATTCCATATGAATTGAGACCTTATCCTATTTTATTTGCAAGAAAACGATTAACTTCTCGAAACTGCTTAGCTACATACCTCTTGGTCATGAGGTATCTCTTCGGGAAAATGAAGGACCTCGTACCGGGAAAAGTAAGGCAAAATCAGATGTACTTTAATCAATGAAGTTAACATTTTTTTTTCATTCTAGATGATGCTGGGGCTAATTAGTTTTTCTAAGTTTTCATATCTAAGCTGCAATATCATTAGCGTCAATTGGCCTTTCCATCTATTTGCCAACATAAAAAAAGCAGTTGTGAAAAACCTGTAGTTAGAGCCTTTGGCTATTACATGGCGATACTTGAAACAATTTGCCTTCTAAGGAATAAGATCAGTTTAAATAAGCAAGGGACATGCCACACTTGATGATGAAGACGACTCATCCTGGTATGCCAACGGACATTAGTACTCATGAAAAACTAATCAGGGAACTCTGATAACTTTCATCCTGGAAAAACTTGGTGATTTAACTGGTTTCTCTCTACTAACATTCTTATCAAACTTACCAATTCGGCTGCATGAATAGAACAAAGGTTGTACGCGCAACACCAAATGCAGCCTCTCCTTTAGGAGCCTGCTAGACAATCAAACACATCCAGTAAGATTGGAGACGATAGAATTGCAGATTGGACAGCATTCAACTATTTTGGAGATAGTATATATTTGTATATTGTTTGCATTTTATTTTCCCGCAGAGACAGGATCAATTCCAGCACTAGAATAGGGAAGTAATAGTTAAGGGGAAAGTTTGACAAACTTCATAGCTTGAGACTTCTAGAAATCAACCAGTTGTAGGTGATTACATTGTAAAAGATGTCATATAGACTGTGCTTTAAGACAGTGAAACTCAAGTAGGCAGGGCCGCAGGATTTCTGATTCTACTAAGCCAGTTGCAAACATCGTCCAGAAAAGTAATACAGTATATACCAACTATCATGCATGCAGTGACTTTATTATTTAACCTTTGCGCACTAATACCTTAAACACATCTAGACATGTTCTTACTTCTTTTACTATTGATAAACAGATGCAAGGCTACTTATTGAAAAGAAATGCACTTATTAACATACCTGAATAACATGCGGAGTTGCATAGACACGACCTTTTGATAGTATTTCTGTTGTTTCACCAATTTGAAATGCTATTTCATCTTCCCCGTAGAGAACCTAATTCATGCATGACAAGTAGGTAAAATATAACTATAGTTTGCAAAGCATTACATAGACTTCTAGGCAAACTGTGTGGTGAAAAATACAAGTACATTGACTTATAGGCAAAATGTTAAGCGAAAAATACAAGTCCTTAGTCACCAAGTCAACCTTGAGTCCTTTTATGCTATGATTGTCACAAAATCACAATTAAGCAGCTCAAAATCGTATACACTTGTTAAAAGTACCATGCCAGAAGCCCCATTGATCATGTAAATTATGACATCATGTGAGTTATAACTGTTGCTCATAACCAAACAGAAAAAAGCAAAAAGATTGATAATTGGCAGAATAAAAATACAGTAAACACTTGAACAGAGTACAGTAAAATGCCTACATCTGACAAAAGGAAGCCGAGATTACTTTGATGATCTGAGCAGCCTTTATTTTCACATAAAGGCCAGCAGCATTATCTGCGCATGCGATCCTTTCAGAATTTCTCATGAACATGCCACAAGTAAGACCTACAAAAACAACAGTTACAGAGAAGAAGAATGACAAAATTCTCATATATGATAGTAAGCCTTCCCTTTGTGCAGTATGGATTGATAATCACTTATAGAGCATCACTACCATAGTAAGGACACTTTCACTAGAAATTAGTAACCTTAAATTGGACCATACAGTGATGGTGTACAACAACTGATCACAGTTAAAGTCATAGTGTTCTGATATTAGCACTGATGCAAAAGAACTAGCTCACCTGTGAGAGAACCCCAATCAGTGTGCCACCCCAACCATGATGACATGGAACTGACATCTTCCATACATTCACTGCACCCAAACAACAAAAATTCTAATCGGGAAGACTATCACTAGAAAGAATCATTTTTTAGTTATCATTTATGCAAGAGACAGCTTCAAAGGAATTCTGAAAAGTAACATCTTGTGTGATTTTATATGCAAATGTATTACCTTTCCTGCCTTGGTTGGTAATATGGCAAGAGACCATTATGGCACCAAATGCCCTGAAGACCTTCATCATCACGCATGGCTCCTTCTCTTGATGCTGGTTTGTGACATAAAAGTTCAGAAAAACTTGCTCATGAATGAACGATTACTCTCCTTCGATGTTGAGTGATGATAAAAATAGAAAAGGCATCAAAGCTAGCTTGCATGTGCATTAAAAATATGGACTTTGCAAGTTAAATCATTGATCTAGTTAGGCATAATAGGGTCACCACCAAAACCTGCGGATTCTTAAATATCCTGAGTCATTGAAAACATTTGCTAAATCAATTCATAAAAGAAGCTAATTACAACCATGGACGGCACCGTCCCAGATATATGTTTCTTCCAAATCTAAGGGTCATGTACATGATGCATCTACATCATGTGTCTGATTCACATCTGCTCATTTCATAGCAAACACTTTTTTTTTTTTTTGATAAGTTAAGCCAAGAGGCTAACAAACCCAATTAAGGGTGATAACCCGCGAAAGCAGTATGAGCCAAGTAATTTATGAGAGGCCTGGTTGAAAGCAGAGGCTAAAATGATGGGTGATTCCCAGAAGATAGATAATAGATAGGTACCAACAAGAGCAAACTACTAAGAAAATGAAAGCTATTCAACTTGTCTTTTAATCCTTCTACAGGAGACGCAGCTATAGGCATGGTTGGATTGCTACCCAATGGTAAGGAGGCTTGGGCATGGGCCAAACCTATAACCACCGATTCAGTACTCAAAGGAGAAATGGAGGCCATCCTTGAAGCCTTGAAGAGAGCAAAAATTCTTGGGCTACAGAAACTAATCATCGAAACAGATGTCTTAATTGTTGTCCAAATTCTAAATGGCTTAAGAGGATGGCCCCCGGACATAGAGGGTATGGCTAAGAATATCTGGCTTCATACCCTGCTCTTTGATTCTGTCTTATTTTTACACATTTCTAGAGATTGTAACGCAAGAGCCGATAGTATAGCTCGAGCGTGTCGTAGAAGCCGGGTTGTGTTGACCTGGATCTGCGAGGAGTCATTTGGTAGTTGAATCTTGTAATTTTGCTTTGTAATTAATTAGCCTATGGGCTCATCTCATCAAAAAAAAAAAAAAAAAACATGTGAATTCGGAAAGTTTGTAACGCGGAAAAAATACCACGCCGATCGCAATGATAAGCTATTCAACATGTGAATTCAAATGTTAGAAAGTCTAGTTGGATTCAAAGTAAATTGTGATGTACTGATGGGAGCAAGAAGTTTGTTAACGGATAATGAGAAGCTAATGCTGACATTTGTATACAACTTTCGACAAGGGAAGCATCAGTCATAGGAATATCTATTATAGGATCAGCAAAGAAAGTGCTTCTTACTGAATCTGCAAAACAAATTGCAAAGAGAGCTTTAGCAGGGCTCAGCAAAATAGACTGATTGTAGACAGGCAACAATTTCAGTTCCTAAGAAAACATTTCCCCTCTATTTATGCAGATTTCATATCACATTGCAGATTAGAATGCGAATCGATCGAGAATGATACTTGAGTAGCTTTCATCGAATAAGGATAGCATGCCAATTTCTTCTCTAATTCTCCTCACACATGCTGTGCAACTTATTTCTAGAGGGCAATTTGCTTATCACTCATCTTCCCTTAACACAAGGATTATGAAGCATCAATACACAAGAAATGCAAGATTCGCAGCAAAAGGACAGCTGAAACAACCTAGCCAGATCTAGTTCTTCTTCTGAAATTCAATGAAATCTGATAAGTTTCCTGCAATTAGAAGGCACACAAGGGAGAAAATATTACCATAAAGTTCCGTTCTCTGCGCGGAAGCTCCATCCGATGTTATGTCTAAAAAGTAGAGAAAGAAACAAGAAAGGCATTTCATCATGAATACAGGAACCATTCAAGAACTAAATGCCGTTGGAAAGTATCTCAAATTCTCCCAAAAACCAGCGGACGATAACTATTCATGATAAACTAAACATCACAATTCGCCTTCACTATCTAAAGACGGCTGCAGTCTACACAACCTGCTTTAAGGGTCTTCAAGGTCTTTCTTTGCCTTCTCAGGAAGGTTAAATAATCTAGCAGAACAATGGATTTAGCCAACACAACATCAGTTTAGCCCTTAACATTTCAGACCTAATATCTAAAGTTAAAACAAGGAAAATCGAATATTAGTGGCTGTAAGGCCATCCGTATCAGCTTCCCTACCTATCTTCCCTAAAATACTCCAATATATATTACTTCAATACTTTACAGCTTCCCTATTTACAACACCCCATATCAGATTCCTTAAACCATTCCCTACATTATTAAAATAATCATCCCCCATCTTTCTTTTCATATTCTATTCTTCATTTATTTTTTGACATTCATATAATTATAGAATTTGTATTATATTACATAATTAAACTTTGAAGCCATTGTTTATTAATTAAAATAATATAGACAAATAATAATATATAATTTTATGCCAATAGTTCTATTAATTAAATGCTTAAAATTCAACCATCAATTTTTAACGGCCATATTCTCTAGTTTAGCAATTTTTTAATATAAATTAATAAAGAGAGAGAGAGGTAAAAGAGAGGGTGAAATAAACAAAAACAGTGAAATAAATATATCAGTTAGCATTTTTTAATATAAATTAATATATAGAGAGTGCTACAGTGCTCCCCCACATGTAAGGGAGCACTGTTTTTCTCCTCTATTATAGGGTGGCTGTAGAGAAGTTGATATAGCCCTGATTTCACCAGCCACCCTATATTTGCCACCCTAAAATAGGGTAGGGAAGCATTTAGGGTTTAGGGTGACTGATGCGGGTGCCCTAAGTATTTATTCGTTGGTGAAAGATCTAGAAGTTTTTCACGCAACATAGAAAAACCAGGAACATGTATCAGAGGAAAATATGATATAGCAATAAGAAAATGAGATGAAAAAACTAGCATAGCCTGCATGCAAGAAATTATCATCTACACAAATAAATCATCCAGCAATACAAAAAGAAATTCATCGCCGAAGAATGAATAGCGTATTTGAGGCTAGCATAGATGAATTTTAACAATGTGCTGTTCAGTGACAAGCTTTTTATAGAATTCATTGCAGCTGACACTCTCAGATTGTAACTTAAAAACAGGCAACAACTTGGAAACTATAGAATTTATATAAAAAAAATAAGAGGAAGGGGACTAAATCCATGCATTTGAGACTAAGATGATCCCGAGTCCATTTGGCCCGAACGGATCTTCGATCTTTGCCGAGGAATCCTTCTCCTTCTCCTAATTCCACCAACCAACCAACCAACCAACCAAGTGATCAAAATCACACAAGAACTCATGATATAAATCTATGCACTATATATATATATATATACAATCCTTTTCTCCTGGGGGACGTCGCTGAAAATAACTGTGTGCGCCTATCGCAGAGCCCATCTGCTGACTGTCCATTTACTGCGCTGTATCCAATGGCCAAGATTAAACTGCATTAAACCCTGTCTCTCGCGCGACCTGAAACCTCACCTTCCCCCCTCCCTCGCGAACCCTACCGTGGCCCCCTCTCTCGCGACCTCCCTTTTGACCTGAACGGCGACGACGAGATCCTCTCTCCCTTCTGTGGCGACGACGGGGACGGCGACCACGGGCGACGGCGACCACGAGCGACGGCGATGTCGGGGACTGCGAGCTATTTCAACGGGGACGGTGAAGACCACCTACCTCCCCCTCCCTCCCTCCCTCTCTCTCTCTCTCTCTCTCTCTCTCTCTCTCTCTTTTTCTCTCTCGTGTTCTCCCATTGCAGATTTGTGAGCAGCAAGATGCGTGCAAGGGCGATTTGCGCCCCCCACGGAAACCCTACCTTCTTCTCCAAAACTCGTCCTCCATCTGTCGCGATCTCCCTCTTTCTCGTCGTCTTCTCTCTGCCACAAAGTCGATCTGTTCTCGTCGTCTGATTTTTGTTGAAACGGATTGTATTTCAATCTGACTCACTAGGTGTATGGTTTTCGTTCATTTTAATTTGACTTTCAATTTTATTTGTTTTCTTTAGATTGGAACAAGAACTATACATTTTGATTAGCTCGCATTGTTGAGGTTCAGGAGATTTATGGAAAAAAACTGTTGGAGCCTTTTGAAATTGGATTCAGATTTGTGAAAAAAAAGCTGGAGCCTTTTGAAAGAATTGCCTAAGATCTAGTTTGGCTTTCTTGTGGGCAAAATTGGATTCAGGTTTCAGATATTTGCATAACACCCCTGCTTTAGACTAATGCCTGAAATGAGAAGGTGAAGAGTTATACCAAAATTTCATTTCAGAACTACTCAATCAAACACGTGATTGAGTGAATACAGCAAAATTTCATTTCAGAACTATTTACATGGAAACATAAATCAAAACCATCCAACCTAAATATAAAATATCACATACATCATACTTCCATTCACTTGAAAAATAAAAAACAGCTGAAGCCTTAAGATCTAAAGTGTTAAGAACATGTCAAGTTCTTTCCCATATACACAGCTGGTAGCTTTTTCCATTCCTTATCATTCATGTAAACCTACCAATCTCAGTCCTCTATAGCCTGCAGAACACAAAAAAGAATGGATCTAATCAGGTCAAAGTTTTACAATAAATTTGAAAGCATATTAATGCAAATTTCTTACTATTTGGATTTTGAACCAACAAACAAACAGATTGGATTCCTTAATTTGTTGAATCCAAGCTTTAACTAGTTATAACCACAGGCCAGGTACATCTGTGTCAACAAACTACCCAAACCATATGAGAAATGAAATAGTGAAGCAACTCAGTTTTTGATCTCTTTAAAAAACTCTTCCAACTTTTGCAAGTCAGTTTACTAGTTACACAATCATCAAAATTAACACATTCTATAACAAAATTAACACACATACCATCAGAAGATTCATTGGATTGATTTGTTTCATCAGAAGATTCATTGGATTTATTTGCATTTGACCTACAAAACAACAAAGTGACACATGAATATACATTTTCACTAATTGATAGTGTTTAAAAACATTGAACTAAATTACATGTTTACCGCTCATTAAGCTCTAGAAAATTTCGTTTGTCATGTTGTTGCCCACGTAATCCACATCCACGACAGAGTCTAGCTTTACTTATTGCCTGTT
The DNA here is from genome assembly GCA_963920575.1 of Narthecium ossifragum. Taxonomy (NCBI): domain Eukaryota; kingdom Viridiplantae; phylum Streptophyta; class Magnoliopsida; order Dioscoreales; family Nartheciaceae; genus Narthecium; species Narthecium ossifragum. Next base: position 19,631,775 of record OY986974.1, read on the forward strand.
CTTTTGATGTCTTCAATCGGCGACCACATCCTTTTGCCCTTACTTGGTGTGGTTCATTAATGATTCTCATTTCAGGTGTACTCTTTGTTTTGACAGATACTCCAAGCAATCTAGTTGAATTAATTTCTTTAATTTGAACATGAAGAGATCTCATCGCATTTGTTACCATCTTAGTCCCCTCTTCTGACATTGAGGCGTCATCAACCACAATCGAACAAAGTTGAGATAATGTTGCATGCCTCATCATTAATGATTGATCTGATACTTTTTTCAGTTCCTCATCATATTCATCCCACACTCTTCCAACTTTTGCTCTTCTAGTCCATCTTTGTAAGATGTATTGACTCGGCAAATAGAAGACTTGATTTACTCGAAAATATGCAATAATGTGTTTGCATGGAATTCCTTCAAATTCAAAAAACTGACAAGCACATCTCATAATATCTGAAGATTTATCATACACCATTTGCCTTACTTTAGAAGTCCCCCCCCCCACCTTCTCAACCATATAAACACAATGGTTTTCATCTTCCCTAATCATCTTGAGCATATAGGCGGTACTTTCAAAAACCTCATTTTGGAAAATAAGGAATATTTTTCTGGTGTACACTTCACTCATTTGCTTCTCCATAGGGAATACCGATTTAAAGTGTGGTTTTTCATTAATATCAATATGATCAGCTCGCAACTCTTGGTGTCGTTGGTGCCCAAGTGACCTATTAAACCGTGTCATAAAATCCATCAATGAATTATTTTTGGAAAAACACCTTTTGAAAAACATATGCGAGCTTTCTGATCTTTGGCTACTTGACATTCCAGCAGAAAATATGTGTTTGACATAAGTAGGGACCCAGTTATGACGCAATTCATAAATTGATTGTAGCCAAACATGATCTTTCAATGAACTTTTTTTTAGTGCATCTGCCCAACTTACCTCAAATTCTTCTGCACTATCTGAATTCCATACACTAGCTTGAAAAGAATGATAGTAATCTCGGAACTTGATTGGCCCAATTTTTTCGGAAAACTTATTCATAATGTGCCAAATACATAGACGGTGGAAAGTATGTGGAAGAGCTTGAGCAATGGCTTTAGACATTGCAGGATCTTGATCAGTGATAATCATTTTGGGTGGACCCTGAGGCATGGCTTTAAGCCATTGGTTAAACAACCAAACAAAAGACTCTGTGGTCTCATCATTTAAAAAATCACACCCAAAGATGACAGTTTGACTATGATGATTAACCCCTATTAACGGAGCAAATATCATACCATACTTATTTGTGTTGTATGTCGTATCAAACACGACTACATCACCAAAAAAGTTGTATGCTCTTCTTGCAGATGGATCAACCCAAAAACAACGGGTTAACCTATTGTCTTCATCTTTATCAAAATCAAAAGAAAATGAAATATTTTTTTCCTTTTCTGAATGGAAGAACTCATTCAACGTGTCAACATCATATCCTTTCATTTCTTCTCTCAAATCCCTTTCGTGGTTTCTCAAATCAGTCTCGTACACCTAATATTTTGAATCCCACCTGCCTGAATTTCCAAAATCTTCATTTGCTGGTACGTAGGTACATTTGCGGCTGCAAATTGTTTTAATAGATTCTTCTTTGCATCAGACACATTGCGGTGTGACTTTAATAAGTGTCTTTTTGAAGGTGTTGTAAGTGAATGACTATGAAACTCTATGAATTTACTAACTTCCCAATGTGAATGACGTTTCACAATGCTTAACTTCGCCTTACAACCTTCACGTGTACTTCCCCTTTTCCTTTCACATGCGACCACATCCATTTTTTGTAGCTTCTTCTTTTGATAACTATGATCTTTTTCTCCTTCTTTAAAACAAACAAACTGTTTCCAAATTATTTGATCATTTTTCTTCTTACTTGAATCCATCCTTGTACTAAACCCGGCTTCCTTTGCATATGAATTGTAAAAATTATATGCCTCCTCTACTTCAATGCTATGTTTGGAAAATGTTAACATGAAAAAAACGTCATGCAATCAATTAAATGTTTAAAGGAATTGCAAAAGAAAAACTCAAATGCAACAAAAAAAATCCACCCACTGTATTTGTTCTTCCATGTTTGCAATTTCAAATATCTTGAACTTTGGCAAACTGTAGTAATTGCCTACTCTCTGCAAAACAGACTTCCAAACATAGAAGAGGAGAGAAGAGGATGATCAGTTTACTAGCATTGCAAAGTACTAAAAGATAAACAATCAAAGGAAAAAAATCCACCCACTATATTTGTGGCTCAGACGATGCATTTAACACTGTATTCCTCATCAAAGCAAACTCAATCCATCCATGCAATTTATAACAACAGAACTAAAAAATATAACACCACAATAGATGGTGCGGTAGGGCACCACAGTAGATTCTGACATTGAAGTTGTACTAAACATGAAAGTAGATTATGGTTTGCAGCTGTACTAAACAATCAAAGAAAAATAGGGCTTTGCAGATGTAGTAAAAAATTTGTAATGAGAAAAAAAAATAGGGCATTGCAATAGATTAGGGCTTTACAGTAGAACTATCAAAAAAAAAAAAAAAAATAGGGCATTGCAATAGATTAGGGCTTTACAGTAGAACTATCAAAAAAAAAAAAAAAATAGGGCATCGATATGCTGTTGTGAAGAGAGGAGGAAGAGAATACCTATCGCCACAGCAACAGAGGGAACTTCCCGTGGTCACGAAATAACTCGCAGTCCCCATCATCGCCATCGCTCGTGGTCGCCGTCGCCCGTGGTCGCCACAGAAGGGAGAGAGGATCCCGTCGTCGCCGTTCAGGTCGAAAGGGAGGTCGCGAGAGAGGGAGCCACGGTAGGGTTCGCGAGGGAGGGGGGAAGGTGAGGTCTCAGGTCGCGCGAGAGACCGGGTTTAATGCAATTTAATCTTGGCCATTGGATACAGCGCAGTAAGTCTACGGTCAGCAGATGGGCTCTGCGATAGGCGTACACAGTTATTTTCCGCGACTCTCGTAGGAGAAAAGGATTATATATATATATATATGTAAATGGTATAATTACATAGTTCTTCGGCTGAATGATGCAGGACCAGGACCAAACCCAGACCTGACTGAGTCCGATCCGGAGCAGCTCCCTAGGCGATCCGGACGTGTTCGAACTCCATCAGTCCTACTCAGATCTCCGTACGACCGCGACCGTCAGATGAGCATAACTTTCGACCACGATGTCCGATCAGGGCGTGCGACCAGTTGAAATGACCGGCTCGACGAGCCCGTCAAGATTCATCAGAGATCAAAGATCTCTCCATGACCTTGACCTCCAAATCTCCATATTCCTTTTCCTTTGGCTTAAAATCCAGTTTTAGTGAAAAACTTTCCTTTTTAGGCAGTTTATCAGTCTTTCTATTTTTAGCAAGTTTCCTATTTCTAGTCGGTTTTCTCCTCTTTGAATTCCGGGTTTAGTTACTTGGATTAGGTTAATTCATGTTTGAGTCAATGTATGAATTGGTCTGGTCTCTCCTTAAACTTATAAAAGGAGGTTTTAGGATTTGTAACAGATAATTTTTATGATGAATGAGAATTAGGGTTTGTTTTCTCCTTTTAAGAAATCTGGTTATTTTTCCCATAGAGAGGTTCACGTTTACCCTGCGTCCCTGAATCAAACGCACCTTGAGGTCGTAGTAAGAAATGCTGACAGGTTTCATTGCATGGAAGCTGGTTTCCATTGCAGCGTCAGCCATGGATGACACTAGACTACCTGAGAAGAGGTTAGAAGTAGTGAAAGGTAAGTAGAGTAGGCAGGTATGATGCCAAAGTGCCAACAAGGGGGGAGCTCACATTGGACTTCCCAGCCGGGTGATGGAGAGCCACCTTGTTGACTTAGGAAATATTACCGTTAACTAACAAAAGGCAACCTAGTTAAAATTATTAAAATCATGAGCGTGCAAAGGCTCAATTCCTTCGAACTCAGTTCGAACAGAGGTGTTGGAGCTGCGGAAAAATTGATGATGATGGATGATGAGAAGTGGTGGAAAATGGATGATAAGAAGTGGTGGAAAATGGACGATGGACGATGAGAAGTGGTGGAAAATGGATGATGAGAAATGGGTGATAAGAGATGGACGATAAGAAATATGGATGATGAGAAATGAGTGATGAAAAATGGATGATGAGAAATATGGATGATGACAAATGGGTGATGAAAGATGGACGATGAATAATACTAGAACTAATCCTATTAATGATAGAACTACTTCTATGAATGAAAGCTTTATTATAGAAAATTAAAATAAAGAAAAGGCTTAATTACTGAAATTTAAAAGTACATGAAGATAAATAAAGCTACATTGAAAATAAAGATAAAAGGCTACATAGTAAAAGATTTCAACAGTCGCAATTAAAGAATCTAGGAAAGAGTAGGATCTCTCGGTTTGAACAGATTAGGAGGAGGTTTTGTTAATGGTTGCCATTTTGATTAGCTGAACCAAGAGGTTTTGTAGGATTTGGATCAACCATGGTTGGATCTAAACTTGCCGCCCATAAGATAGTTCGACCATTTAGTAATTGAGTTATGACTCTTGCGGCTAGTGTATTAATACAACAAAAGGTAGGTGATGAACACCTCCTTCCTGTAGCTTTAGACTTGTTTCTTGCATTTCGTCTACTTGCTGGAATGTGTTGTTGGATGGAAGGACTTGTGTTAGCTTGTTTCATGCTGATTTCATTGAAGTTTTGCTGGAGAAATCGTGAAAAAAAAAACCCAATTTGGCTGGCTGTTCTGTTTTGTGATGATTGGTGGTGTTTCTCATCATTTTTGAATCATAAAATCATGTTTATTTGAGTAAAATCATTGCATGGAATTGTAGAAGGCTTGTAGATGTATGCTCAAAACTGGCTTTTATGGAAGAAATGCAAGTAAAAATATGTTGAGTTCAGCTTGGATTTCCTTAGATGGTGCTGCCCTGATTCTGTAAGCAGGAACAGTAAAAATCTGATTAGCTCTCTTTCTTTAATTTTTTTTTTATCATTATATCTTGTGTTTTCAGGAGATTTCTCTATATAGAATGGTAAAGGATTATCTAATAAATAGATAAGCCCCTTTCATTGTCAGAAATTACAACTGGAATTAAATCTGTCATCAGTTAAAGATGGCTAATTGGTTTCAGCTTCAGGTTGATGAACAGTCTTTTCATAAAATTTTGATGAACAGTGTTATCAGGATATTTCTCTATAACAGAATCTTTTCATAACACTTAAGGAAAGTAGAGAATCAACAAAAAATCAAGAGAAGTTTATGGAATCAATGATGGGATTCATTCCAAGGTACCATAGATTCTCTGTGAAAGAAATGCAAGTTATTCAAACAGGTACCATAGATTCTTTGAAGCTTACATAATTCTGTTCTATCTAACACTCACCATGCAAACAATTCTTTAGTGGAGAAACATACAGTATTCTTTAACCCCTTCAGCAACAAATGACAAGATAATTCACACAATCTTTTATTATCCTTTGAAACATGGCGTTGTGGCTGCTACTTTGGCGATTCTGTGCTTATTCCAAGTCTTCTCCAGAATGCCAACTTAGCTTTTAACTGAAATCTTTGGCAATGCGCCTTTGGGTATACTCTCCGAAAGTTAGAGTCTCATTTGGAGTGACCAACTGTGTTACAAAAAAGAGATTAATGAGTACAGAAAAAAAAATTGACTATTGGAGGGGGAAAATATTGAGAGCTCCATCTTTCTTATCATATTTTATTCCCAACAAAATGATTAACTTCTCGAAACTGCTTAGCTACATACCTCTTGGTGATGAGGTATCTCATCCGGAAAATGAAGAATCTCGTCCCTGGAAAAGTATGACAAAATCAGATATACTTTAATCAATGAAGTTAACATTTTTTTTATGCTAATTAGCTTTTTAAAGTTTTCATATCTAAGCTAGCTGCATTATCAATTTGTGAACATACAAAAGGACTATAGTTGTGAAAAACTTATCGTTAGAAAAACTAATCAGGGAACTCTGATAAGTTTCATCCTGGAAAAAATCAGTGATTTAACTAGTATCTCCAATCTCTATACTGAGATTCTCATCTAACTTACCAATTCGGCTGCATGAATAGAACAAAGGTTGTCCGAGCAACACCGAAAGCAGCCTCTCCTTTAGGAGCCTTCCAAGCAATCAAACACATCCAATAAGATCAGAGATGATAGAATTGCAGATCAGACAGAGTTCAACTATTTTGAAAACAGAATATGTATGTTATTTGTACATTTTCTTTTCCCGCAAGGATAGGATCAATTCCAGCACTAGAATAGGGAGGTAACAGTTAAGTGGAAAGTTTGACAAACTTCATAGCTTGAGACTTCTAGAAAGCAACCAGTTGTAGGTGATTACATTGTAAAAGATGACATATAAATTGTTCTTACTTCTTTTGCTTTTGATAAACAGATTCAAGGCTACTAATTGGAAAGAAATGCACTTGTTAACATACCCGGACAGCATGCGGAGTTGCATTGAGACGGCCTTTTGATAGTATCTGTGTTATTTCACCAATTTGATATGCTATTTCATCTTCGCCATAGAGAACCTAATGCATGCATGAAAAGTTTTAGCTAGAGTTTGTAAAGCATCATATAGACTTCTAGGCAACAAAAGTATAGCGAGGAATACAAGTCCTTAGTAACCAAGTCAACCTCAAGTTTAGCTTCTGCTCAACTGTGCAAAAAAACGACAACCTCGAACCCTTTTATACTAGGATTGTCACAAAACTACAATTAAACAGCTCAAAATCATTTACACTTGTTAAAAGCACAAGTCCTTAGTCACCAAGTCAACCTTGAGTCCTTTTATACTTTGCAAAAAAAAAACTACAATTAAACAGCTCAAAATCATACGCACTTGTTAATAATTTCATTCCAGAAGCCTCATTGATCATGTAAATTAGAACTGTTGCTCATAACCAAACAGAAAAAGCAAGCAGTTTAACAATTGGCGGAGTAAAAACATCGTAAACACTTGAACAGATTACAGTTAAATGCCTACATATCTGACAAAAGGAAACCAAGATTACTTTGATGATCTGATCATCGCGATTTTTCACATAAAGGCCAGCGGCATTGTTTTCGTATGTGATCCTTTCAGAATTCCTCATGAACATGCCACGAGTAAGACCTACAAAAACAACAGTTACAAAGAAAGCAGAATGACCAAATTCTCATATAAAACAATCAGCTTAAACTAATTCACTGGACAAAATAAAAAGAAACACAGCAGGGAGAGCGAGCGAGATTATTTTACTAACTTTAAATTTGACCAAACAGTGATGGTCTACAACAGCTGACAGTAAAAGTCAGTGTTTTAATATCAGTACTGATGCAAAAGAATCAGTTCACCTGTGAGAGAACCCCAATCAGTGTGCCATTCCGACCAGGAAAACATGGTACTAACATCTTCCATACAATCACTGCATCCAAACAATTCATATTGATAAGACTATCACTGGGAAGAATCAGTTAGTTATCACTTATGCAAGAGATAGCTTCAAAGGAATTCTGAAAAGTATCCATATCTGAACTATAAGCCCTAAACTATGTACCCACAAAGTTTGCTAGACTAGGTTGTGATCACCTTTCCTGCCTTGGATGGTAATATGGCAAGAGACCTTTAAAGCACCTTGAACGCCTAAGCATACCCTGAAGACCTTCATCATCATCCATGGCTTGTTCTCTTGATCCTGGTCATGTGACATAATAATTCAGAAAAACTTGCACATAAATGAAGGATAGCTCTACTTTGATGTCGAGTGATAAGCGTAAAAAGGGCATCGAAGCTTAAAGATACCATGCCGATCGCAGTGATAGGCTAACAGCAACCCAACATCCATCATCAGCTTCCCAAGAGCTTTGAATGCTGCAAATGGCCAATTATTTAACACTTTCATCAACAAAGCAAAATTGGTGGAAACCATCAGTTTACTCCTTTGATGCGTCAATATTGTCACGGATTATAGACTGCATATATGGAAAATAAAAAAATATTCAGAGCAATATCAGGATTGACCTTCCTGCTAGTTGTCGCATTGGGACACCAACAATAAAGCATACAGTTTATTAATAAGCCACAATTTTGCAGCTCCTCTTACCTACTTCCAGCTCAGGCAATTCATTTGTAGGCCATTTATTTGGTTGACAGTAAGCAGGGTACCTAGATAACAAAGTAATCTAGAGTGATTACGTCAAGGAGAAACAAAAGCGCAGAAATAGACTCTTCGATTCAATTTTTAATTAGAAAGTATAGTTGGATACAAATTAAGTACCTTTTCACAAGGGAAGTATCAGTCGTAGGAATATCTACAATAGGATTAGCAACGAAAGTGCTTTTTACTGAACCTGCAAAACAAGTAGCAAAGAACATTTTCAGATGTGATATCACATTGCTTATTTGAATGTGATATCGAGAATGATACTTGTGTTGCTTTCTTCGAATAAAATAACATGCCAATTTCTTCTTTAATTTTCCTCACAATGCCGTGCTACTAATTTCTAGAGAACCATCAATACACAGGTAGATGTAATTTAATTTGGGATGATATGCAAGAAATGTGACAGTCGCAGCAAAAGGACAGCAATAACAACCTATAGCCTGATCTAATTGTTCTACTGAATCAATGAAAACTGATGAGCTCCCTGCAATTATGTATACAAGAGCAAAAACATCACCAGAAGATTTATTAATCCCTGAACAGAAGCTCCATCCGAGGGCACCCCTAAAATGTAGAGGAGAAACAAAAAAAACCATTTCATCAGGAATACAGGCAACATTAAAGAACTAAATGCTGTTGGAAGGTATCTCAAATTATCCCAAAAAAACTTGGATGATAACAATGGGAACCATGCAAAACCATTCATGATAAACTAAAAGTCATAATTTTCCTAATCTACATAAAGATGCTGGCAGACTACACTACCTGCTTTCTGGGACTTCAAGCTCTTTCTTCGCCTTATCAGGAAGGTTAAAGAATCTAGCAGAGAAATAGTTTAAGCCAACAAAACATTTCAAGTCCTAATATCTAAAGCTAAAGCAAGGAAAATGGGAAACAAGTATGGCTGCAAGTATCTTTATATACCTCGGTAAAAGATCTAGAAGTCTTTCACGCAACATGGAAAACCCAGGAACCTGGATCAGAGGAGGAAAACGTGAGGTAACAAATGCCAAAATGAGATGAAAAAACTAGCATAACCCTGACTCTGCAAGAAATTATCTTCTACACAACTGAATCATCCAGCAACATAAAACATAATTCATCACCGAAGCTAGAACATATGGGCAACGTATTTAAGACAAGCATAGATGAATTCAGCTATGACTTAGTATAAAATTTAGGAATAACATGCGTGCTTCTTCGAGTGCTGTGTGATTGAGGTGAGAACAGTCAAGGAGAGATGCAAGCAAGAGAGCTTTGATGCTCATCTGCACCTTTTTTTGCTAGTGTCAGATGTACAATTATTGCAGCTGATAATAGACGTAAATTATTGCAGCTGACGATCTCAGAATATAACTTAGAAACAGGCAACAAACTTGGAAACTCTAGAATTCAAATAAACAGAAAATAAAAAGGAAGAGGAGTAAATCCATGCATCTGAGACTGAGATGATCCCGAGTCCATTCTGGCCGAACCCATCTTCGATCATTGCCGACAAATCCTTCTCCTTATCCTGATTAATTCAACAACCAACCAAGCCATCAAAATCACAAATGGACTCATATAAGTAGTCTTGGTGTATATTTACATACTTCTTCAGCTCAAGAATAAAATGCACCTTGAGGTCGTAATAAGATATGCTGACAGGTTTCATGGTCTGGAAGCTGGTTTCCATTGAACCGTCGACGGCCAGGGATGACACTGGACTTCTGGAGAAGAGAGTTAGAAGCAAATATAGCCCACTCCCCCCCATAGTTTACAGTTATACCCCGACCCTTTGTTGTCTGTTTTTTTTTCTTTTTTTTTTTCCAGTTTTGATTAATTCCCCGCACCCTTCTCCTTGAGTTTCTTTTTTTTCTTTGTCTTTTCAGTTTTGCTTAAATTTTATTTTGTTTTGTTTTTTTATTAGTTTTTTTAATCAGTTCTGTTTATTATTTCTTTGGGAAAGGGATCGTGGGTCTTTTATTTGGATCCAATCTGGCAATTAGACCGGCCATAAAGAGTTTCGGGTATTTAGTCAATTTTGGAGAAAAAAAAGTCCAAAATACCCTTTCCAAATCATAGAAATTTCAAATTTCAAATTGAATTTTTTTTTTAAATTTAATTTTCAAAAATTTTCAAAAATTAAAATTTCCCTTCTATTAAATTATCCCCAACCCGACACCCCTCCTTTTAAATCCTCGTCTCACACTTTATTTTCAGTCACACGTCCCTCCCATGCTCTCCCCCTCTCAGTCTCTCCTTCTCTTTTCCTAAAATAGAGTTCTCTTCTTTGCCATCACTCTTCGTAATTCATAGAAGAATATTATGGATGACTACTTCGGTTTATTTTCAGCCAGTTGTTCATTTGAGAATGATATTCTTAATGGGGAGAGCATCTCCATCAACAATCGCGATTTTATAGCAGAATTTACCACATATCATGTTCGTTATTATCGTTGTTTTATGTTAAAACTGGATAATATTGTACTTGTGCATCTTCGTTATATTTTTTTATATAGATATTTGAAAGTAGAAAAGATATGATAAATTGAACGAACATAGTTTGTCTAGAGAATAGTATTGTGGTGGTTATTAAAAATTCTTCTAAATTAAAAGACGGCGAGTTGCCAAAGTGCCATCTTACGTGTGAAAGAGGAGGAAAGTACAAACCGCCACCAAATCTGGTTGATGGGCAATCCTTAAAAAAAATATTGGGATTAAAAAAATGTGAATGCCCATTTGAGCTGCGAGGTATATCAATATCTCCAGATGGTGTGATCTGAGGTTTAAGGGTTGTCTATGGTTTCCATAACCATAAATCAGCAGAATATATTGATGGACATCAGTACCCGTGTAGGTTAAAACCAATGAAAAAATAATTTGTGCTCGACATGACCAACAACATCGCACCTCGTGAAATTCTGAGTATTGTGAAGAAAAGAGGCCAGCCAAACACTACGGGGATCAAAAGCATTTACAATGTCATTTTCACGAACAAATCCGTCAAACAGGGTGGTCTAAATTCTGTTCAGTATGTATTGGAGCAATTAATTAAGAAAGAATACCTCCATAATTACCGTACAAATCCAGACACCAACAAAATCATAGATATTTTTTGGGTTCATCCAAAAAGCCTAGAGCTATTTGTCAACTTTCCGTTCGTGTTGATCATTGATGTCACAAATAAGACCAATGAGTATCGGATATGTGAGTGAAAGTCCAAGAGGGGGTGATTTGGACCTTTAATGAAAAATCGATAAGAGGAAAACCTAGGTAGGAGAAGTCTAATAAAACCGTATGCTTGTAAATGAAGAGAGTAATAATTAAAGCAACTAAATAAATGATAGGATGAGAGTTAAGAGAGATTACACCAGATTTTTATAGTGGTTCGGCCAACCCTGACTACATTCACTTCACTCAATGGTCCTCCTTGAGGTTCCACTACTTGTAAAATCTCTTACGAAGCTTTTCACCAAGCTTACGGGTGCTTGGCAACCTTACAATCTCTCTCAACCACTGTTGGATCTCTCTCTCAAAGTCTACTTCATAACTTGAAGTAGTTTTACAAAGTTGAGCTCACAAATAAAAAGAATAAACTTGCTATAAATATTTCCCAATGATCCATTAGCTTCCTCTAAGTTAGTTGCAAGTTTGATGCATCTCTCCTTTTATAATTGAGCTCCAAAGCCCTCCAAATAGCCTTCCAACGGTTAATTTTGCCTTCTCCAACAGCTCTATAACGGCTCTATTTCTAACTGGCGGTCGACCGTTGCATCGTCCGCCACATCGTTTGTCACACTCAAACTATAGGCAAGAGCGACCGCCACATCATCCTTCAAGCTTCATGGTCAACCTTCGCATCGTCCACCACATCGTCCGTGAGCCTCTGTTGTGAAAAGCACTTCTCAGGATCAATGTCTCGTTCGACCGTCACTTCTTCATATAAAGTCACATAGGCCACAGTCGATCGGTCCATCGACCGTCAGATTGACCATCGGCATATTTCCGATGAACAACTACCGCGGTTGATATGTGCATCAACCGCCAGTCTCCACGGTCAATCCGTGCATCAACCGTCACATCGATTGCGAGTACAAAAACATCTTAAATATGATTTTAATGCTTTCCAAATTAAGAGATGTTAACTTTCAAACTAAGTTTGATCATCATACATAATTTGACATCATCAAAACAATACTAGGACTAACAGTGAGGACATGTTCCTCTAACCTGGCTTGACGGCGTAGGTCGGCGGGGCGGGGGGGGGGGGGCATGCCATGTTGGTCTAGTTCCGCATCGGGTGAGATCGAGCAATCACATGGTTGTTTTTGTACCCCAAGAGTAATTTGGTAAATTACGCTTTGTCAGTCAGTTTCACACCAGCGTAGTGCACACACGGCCCCATGAATGTTGAATGTGCTTGTTAGAACCCTAGCTGGGCTTGGAATTGGCGGATCCGAGCTCGGGCGTGAAAGCTTGTCTTTAGGATAACCTTCACCTCAGGAGGGATCGGTCGGTTCTTGAAGCAACCAATCGGCTTTGAGGGCACCGACGTTGAAGTGTCTGTTTGGGCGATGAACCGACCTAATCCGACCGATTGCTGTAACGCCCCGACCCTCCACTGGGCCCCGACCCGCGGGCTCCTGGTCCGACCAGGATCCACCCGAGGGCCCCACCTCACCGCAGAAATCTGGGAAAACTTTCAAGTAGGTCACCCATCACGTGACTACTCCAGGTCAAGCACGCTTAACCATGGAGTTTTCTGACGGATCACTGCCAGCACGGCTTTAAAACACGTTGTGTCTATTAAGGACTTACAATATACTTATATCGAACCCCGGACCATACCCAGGCGTTGTGGGATTGCTTACCCGGCTACCCGACTCATCCCCGCCCTTCAGGCGCAGGCATCTTGTCCCACGGTAGACCCAGCGGTTCTCACAATCCAACCCCCTTGGAGGCCTACCGTCCTCGCTGGCACAATTTCTGGATGGGAACCGGCTCTGATACCATACTGTAACGCCCCGACCCTCCACTGGGCCCCGGCCCGCTAGCTTCTGGTCCGACCAGGATCCACCCGAGGGCCCCACCCGACACAATATTGTCCGCTTTTGGCTCACCGCAGAAATCTGGGAAAACTTCCCAGTAGGTCACCCATTGCGTGACTACTCCAGGTCGAGCACGCTTAACCATGGAGTTTTCTGACGGATCACTGCCAGCACGGCTTTAAAACGCGTTGTGTCTATTAAGGACTTACTATATACTTATATCCAACCCCGGACCATACCCAGGCGTTGTGTCACACCCCGACCCAGAAAACCCATCCAGGACGGGGCGTGAGGGTTCCTATCACTATTCATCTCCAAATGGCGCGATACACAAGCGGAAAAGATGGATAAATTTAAACAATTTATATTCCAGAGGTGAAACAGATATTCAATTCATATATACATCACTTGTACTATTCAACATTTGATACAAAATCCTCCAAGGAAAGATATAATACAATAATCCCAAAAGTCCTCGAAAATGTTTATGATATACAGACTATCAAAAGTACAACAATTTATCCTCCAGCAACGTCAAGCACCTCTGGATGTACTCGCGCTGTCAAAGGCCGATCCCGTCGGCTCCACAGAAGAAGAACTGACGTCTGCACCAGCAAACGCAGCCCGAGTAGGAGTGAGCGACAAGCTCAGTAGGGTTCTACTCTACGACACACAGAAGGGAGGAAAACAACAACAGTGTTGTCTCCCCGCTCAAGTCTAAGGAATGCCACGGTGCTCCACAACCCCTGTCGACTACCCCAAGGATCCTACTCTTCTCAACCGACCACGCTGGGATACATCAACCAAACACGCTGGGAGGAAACAGAGAACCAGAACCAGTAGGATCACCCTTACCCAGCAGGAAGCCACTGCCTGGGGACCATGTCAGGGGCACCGACAATCATCCTTAGCCCTTGGCCTTGGGAGACCAACACGACCTCTAAACCTCAAGCATTAATCAGAGTCAACTATCGTAAATCCTCAATAACAAGAGATTCAAATTATACAATCACACCCTAAACCTGACTAGCATGAACCTATACAAATATCTACCCTAGATGTCTCTATATGCCACAACATCAATTATAGGTTCAACAGATATACAATAGCCCTCGGCACTCGCCGGCAAGAGGCTAAGGTTCCACAGTTCCTTATTAGCTAGCACTCATAGCTAGCTAATGGTTAGGCAATCAAATCAGCATTTAACTACTATCATTCAAGTGTTTAAATGCAATTAAAACCATAGCTTCACCCAAAAAGGAAAGTACACAAATCGATCCTCAAACTCGATGGAATTCCTTTGAAAACTCCACAAAATCCACGTATAAACTTCCCAACATGTTTAAGTATTTATCACAAATGAAATCCATTTAAGAAAAGCCAAGAAACAATATTTAAGGGCTCACGGTCGATGCGACGGTCGACCGTGAGGCCGCGGTCGATGTCACGGTCGATCCGACGGTCGACTGTGAGACCAAGACGAGGAAAAACACAAGGGCCATGGTCGATCGGTGCATCGACCGTGGGAAGCCCAAAACGGGACAGAGCCTCACGGACGATGCGACGGTCGATCCGACGGTCGACTGTGAGGCGGAAAGGCAAAGGAGGGAGCCCGCGGTCGATCGGCGTATCGACCGTGGGAGGCCAAAAACCCGACAGAGCCTGACGGTCGATTCGACGGTCGATCCGTCGGTCGACCGTCAGGCCCAGAAAAAGCATATCAACGCTTGACGGTCGATGCAATGGTCGACCGTCAGGCCTATTGCACTGTTCATTAGAACAGTGTCGGAAATCCAATTTCTTGGATTTCAACCATCAAATCTTGCTGGACAATAATGAAATTTTGCAAGCATGCGTAATTAACGATGGGGAATTCGATGGTGTGAAGAAATCACATTTTTGATGGTTAAATCTCCTATCTAGGTCAAAACGGGTGAAAATCGACGAAACGGCGATAATACGGAAACCAGCCGTTAAAATACGGAAATCACAAGGTAGGAATACTTCAAACCATCCACAATACATGTGCAATGAGCTATATAACATTCTAACAAATATTCCTACAGCGAAAAGGCATTAAACATATCCTAGGAGAACCCGATCACAAGATCGAGGTAGAAACACCTACTTGGACGAGTTGGCCAATTCCTCCACCGATCCCTCAACTCCGATCGCCGGAATCCGCTCCTCGAAATCCGCGTTCCGAAGCCCTAGCACACAGCCGAAGGAGAGAGAGAGAGAAAATGACAGGAGGAGAGAAAGAGAGAGAGAGAAAGGGACAGGGCTTATATAGAAATCCGGAACGATCTCGGCCGTCCGATTCGATCTTTCCCGATCGAGCTCCGATCCTCCGATCGGACGCACCCTAGAGATTCTAATCAAACACATACATCAATCCAAGGCAGTGTGTGAAACGCGGGTGTGAAACTGACCACCATGGAGCATATTTACCAAAATGCCCCTGGGTCAAAACCGCTCTCGATCGCCCGATCGTACCCGACGCGGAAACAAACCAACAGGAAAACAACCCTCGACCCACGCGGTTGTGGGATTGCTTACCCGGCTACCCGACTCATCCTCGCCCTCCAGGCGCAGGCATCTTGTCCCATGGTAGATCCAGCGGGCCTCACATCAACAACAAGTGGAAGAACCGATTTAGGTCATCCTAGGTCAGATTAATCAAGGATTAGTGAGGGATTAGCGAGTTGAGGTAGGATTCTTAACCTAAACCCTTGTTTAGGTGTTCTAGGTTGATTGAATCGTTGTTTTGTTGATTTCTCCTTACTAGATTGTTCCTCTAGGTTAACTTAATCACTGATTGAAGTTTCCATAGGATTTACCTGTGAGGACCCATTCCTCTAACCTGGCTTGACCGCGTAGGTCGAGGCCGTGCCTTGTTGGCTTGTTTCCGCGTTGAGCACGATCTGGTTGATCGCATTGTTGCTTTTAGACTCCAATGGAAATTTGATAAATTACACCTTGGTGGTTGGTTTCACACTTGCGTAATGCACACACAACATTATATATTGTATTTGTGCTTGTTGGAATCTTAGGCGAACTTGGGATCGAAGGATCTGAGGTCGGGCGTGCGGAAGCTGTCTTTAGGACCGCTATCAGCCCAAACCGAGCGATCACTCCCTAGAGCGATCGGTCGGATCGATGTCGGCACCGCCTTTGACATGTCTGGATAAGGATGCCGAACTGACATAGACCGATCGATCGCTCGGGAATGACCAATTAGACTCGGGTCTATAAAAGACCCGCGACCCTTCCCAGTTTTCTCTTTTTCTTCTTCCCTCTTCTGCTCCCCTATGATCCGTGAAGTGTAGCTGTTGCAAAGGCTTCGGAAGCTTGCCAGGAGGTAGGGGAGGAGCTCTAGATCTCCTCTACACGGTTTAATTGGGAATTAAACATGAAATTAGCTTAGTAAGGTAGGATTTGTCTTTAAGCTTGGTTTTGATGTTCTATATCGATTAATTGATTGTTTGTTCAATTAAAGTATGCTAGCTGATGTGTTTTAGGTTACTTAACACATGATTGGAGTTTGGTAGGATTTGACCTTGAATTGATATGGATTTAAGCAAGTTTTCCATCATGTTAATTTTTGGATTTCTGGTTTAATTAGAATAGTAGTGTTCTAACGTCATTTTGAAGCTGTTCGTACATGATCTCAGTTGATCTTCTACATGATAGTTGTATATCTCTGAGTTAGCTTTAAACTTCAACTGGTTTCATGATTTTTGGATCTAAGTATGAGTTTTGGTGAATTAAATGGGCATTCTGTGCTGGAACAGGACAGTTGGTTTAATTTGAGAGATTAAGTGGTTTTTATTTATTTAATTGGGTTTAGTTTTTGTGGAAATGATCCTAGTGATATTTAGGTGTGATCTGCAAAGTTTGATTTCAATCCAAGTTATTTTCCAAAGGATTTTGATTGGTTTATCAAATCTGGATTTTTACCGAAATTGTAAATTTTCATTTGATTCCGTCTATATGCTCAATCCAATTTTTGGATATGTGCATCTGGTTATGCCATCAAGTGGGCATATCAAGTTTCATGTCAATCGGACAGATAGATTGAAAGATATGATTTTTTCGAGCTTAGTAGTATAATTGGTTTGATTTCGGTAAATTGATTATTTTAATCTTATTTCAGATATATGTTATTTTATTTATGTAAGCCTGTGTGTGGCTTGTGGTTGAACCAGGGGAGTCGCGCCTCCATTGGGATGTGTAAAATAAACGGGCCTTAAGTATGCCCTCAGCTTTGGTTAAATTATTATTATTTGCTTAGTTGATTAGCTGGGGTTGTATCCCGTTTGTAGGCCTGAGCGCCTATTTATCCGCTTACTCTAGACCAATACTATATTTATCCTTAGCGAGCTATGTGCTGCGCCTCGCCCTGTATAATACTTGACATATTGTTGCACGCCTGAACTCTTATTTGTGCGTATGATCATACAAGAATTATTTGCACTAGATACATTCCTAGGTTAGGCATAGGTGTTGGGTTAATCGCCGATCCGAGGGCTCGAGCAACTCGGATCTAGCCTTAGGACCGAGGCCGGGTAGCAAGATCTAGGATTTAATCTGTTATAAAAAATCCGATGATTTGAGGTTAATGTCTAGTCGGCTGCAAATTATATTGATTGAGGTGTAGAGGTCATCCTAGGTTTCAGGCTCAGTCTCAGCTCCACCGTTAGGAGAAGTTACGTACCAGTACCACCCTGTGTCCTATGCCATGTTGTTCAGTGCCAGTGTGCTTGGTTTGAGAGGGATGACTATTGATAGTACCAGAGGTCATCAGCGTGCGTGCACTGGGGTAGGTGGTGTACGTGGCGTGTGTTTCCCCTAGAGATGAGATGGAACCTGGGAATTTACTGTTTCCCTTCCTTTGTGAGCGTCATGATGAGACGTGAAAAGTACACAAATTAACCCCTTAATTTACCTTTATTAGTCTTCGAGTAAGGTATTTCTAATAATCTTCATGGTATTTCAGGTACAAGAGCCCTCAACAGAAGTTAGATCAACTTTGGAGTGTAAACAAGCCTATTTGAGCACATTTAGGTACATGGGTCAACTTCAAAAATTAAACTATACTTTCTCAGGAAGAACCAGATAATGTGCCATATATTATTGGAAAGCTCTGGAAGTCTAGTTTATGGAGAATTTTACGGTTCATAATTCCGAGTTTTCTAGATGAAATTATGACATTTTTGGTACCGATGCGCAGTGTGAGGGCCCGTCCCTCATACCTAACTCGACCACGTGGGTCGAGAGCCGGTTTCATGTTGGTTTGGTTCCGCGTCGGGCACGATCGGGCGATCGTGTGGCGGTTTTGGACCCCGGGGGCATTTTGGTAAATATGCCCTCTGGTGGTCGGTTTCACACCCGCGTTCCACACACTGACTTTGATTGATGTATGTGTTTGATTAGAATCCCTAGGGTGCGTCCGATCGAAGGATCGGAGCTCGATCGGGAAAGATCGATTTGGACGGCCGAGATAGATTTGGAATTTCTATATAAGGCCTGTCTCTTTCTCTCTTTCTCTTCTCTTCTTCTCCTGTCGTTCTCTCCTCTCTCTCTCTCCTTCGGCTGAGCTAGGGTTGGAGACTTCGGCTTTCGGAGCTTGGATTTTGGTGGCTCGGCTGGTGGCACGCGTGGAGGAGCTACCCTACTTGCTCAAGTAGGTGTTTCTACCTCGATCCTTGGATCGGGTTCTCCTAGGATAGGTTTTATGCTTTTTCGCTGTATGTATATGTGTTAGAATGCATCGTAGCTCCTTGTATATGTGATGTTGTTCAATTCCGGTATTCCTACGTTGAGATTTCTGTATTCTAACGGTTGGTTTCCGTATTATCGCCGTTTTGTCGATTTTTGTCCATTTGGACATATATAAGAGATTTAACCGTCGAAAACTGGATTTCTTCATTCCATTAGCTTTGCCATCGTTAAATACACTTGCTTGCGAAATTTCATTCAATTCCAACATGATTTGATACTTGAAATCCAAAGAAATGGATTTTCGGCACTGTTTTGATGAACTGTGCCAAGGCTCGACGGTCGATCGGTGCATCGACCGTCAAGCGTAGTTTTACCCTTTCTGGGCCTGACGGTCGACCGTCGGATCGACCGTCGCATCGACCGTCGGGCTCTGTCGGGATTTTGGGCTCCCACGGTCGATCGCCCCACGGTCGATGGATCAATCGACCGTGGGATCTCCTCCTTTTCGCCTTTTACCTGACGGTCGACCGTCGCATCGACCGTCAGGCGCTGTTTGGTTTTGGGCTTCTCAGGGTCGATGGATGGATCGACCGTCGCCCTTGGTTTTCTTCGCATGGGTCTCACGGTCGATCGCCGGATCGACCGTGACATCGTCCGTGGCCCTTTGGACTTGGTTTTTGGGTGCTTCTTGGGTGGTTTTGATGGGGGATTTATATCTAAACATGTTGGGAAATATGTAGGGGGATTTGATGAGGTTTTCAAAGGATTTCCATTTGGTTTGTGATTGATTCAAATGTTCTTTCCTTTTTAGAAAACCTATGGTTCTACTTGCCCTTAATACATGTTGATTGTAGTTAAGTGCTTAGTTTTTCACTTAGCCATTAGCTAGCTATGAGTGCTAGGTAATGAGGAATTGTGGAACCTTAGGCTCTTGCCGGCGAGTGCCGAGGGCTATTGTATATATGTTGAATTTTTAACTGCTGATGTGGTATGTAGAGACATCTAGGATAGATGTTTGCCTAGGCTCATGCATTGTATGCATTAGAGGCATTTGAGGTTAGGCGGGCGATGGCTTAGGTCGCCGATCCGAGGCTCTCGGGTAGCTCGGATCTAGCCTTAGGACCGTGGATGGGTAGTCAGGAGTAGGGTGTGATTGTTGATCAAGTCTCATGTCTTTGAGGATTTACGCTAGTTGACTTTGATTGGTGTTTGAGGTTTAGAGGTCGTGTTGTCTTCCAAAGCCAAGTGCTAAGGATGGACGTTGATGCGTTCCCGACATGGTTCCCCAAGGCTTGGTATTCCAGCTTGGGTAAGGGTGATCCTGCATGTTACTGTTCCTTGGCCTCCTAGTAACTTGTTCAGGAGAGAGGTTTCATGATAGGAGCCCTTGGGACATCAACTGGGTTGTGGGACCCGTGGCATCCGTTAGACTTGAGCTGGGGGACAATACTGTTGTTGTTTTCCTCCCTTCAGTGTGCCATAGAGTAGAACCCTACTGAGCTTATCGCTCACTCCTACCCGGGCTGCGTTTGTAGGTGCAGGCGGCAGTTCTTCTTCGGTGGAGCCGGCAGGATCGGCTTTCGGCGGCGCGAGTACTTCCAGAGGCGCTTGAGGTTGCTAGAGGATGATCTGTTGTACCCTTTTTTGATATATATCTATATGTTGTAAACATCTTGGAGAACCTTTGGGATTTTGTATAAATCTGTATATTGAAACTTAGACATTGTACAACTTGATGACATATTATGATTAAATCTGTTTAGCCTCTGGAATATAATTGTTTAAATTATTCGTCTTTTCCGCTTTGTACCGCGCCGGTTGATGATGAATAGTGTTAGGACCCTCACGCCTCGTCCTGGATGGGTTTTCTGGGTTGGGGTGTGACACGCAGTGTTGAGTGGCAAAAGAGATAATACGCAAGACAGATGATCGATCTGCTTCCCCTATGAAGATTGATTGTTAAACTGTAGTAGAGATGTCAGAGAGCAAAAATTCAAAAGATCGATCTTCTCTCTATAGAAGATCGATCATTCTCGGGCGCAACCAACTATACGGGATGAAAAGATCGATCTTCACCCCTAGAAGATCGATCTTTCATTGCCAGTTAAGCAAAATAAATGGCCCAGATGTAATCAGAAGGGGAGAAGCTTGAGGGCTATAAATACCAAACTTTGGGCTCTTATTGGGAATTCTTTTCGACAAGAAAAGGCTAAGGAAAGGGGTAACCCCCTTGGGCAAGGAAGGGAGCTCTCATCCAAGAGGGAGGAGATTGATGAAGAAGAGGAGGATCCATCTCTTCTCCATGGCTTCTCCATCGAAGATGAGTAGGTAATCTATTTACCTAGTGGAATATCATGACGTTTTAGGTTTTCTTTATAGTTTTCTTTGGATTTTTAGATGTTGTAAACCCTATCGAGACAATATTGTATGGATTTATACTTCATTTATCATCTTTGTAGTTGGATTCTAATGTTGAATGGTGGATCTCATTCTATTGCATAGGCTAGACTCTTATGCTTGGATGGTGTTTGTTGATATTCCCCAATGAGTAGGTTATGCTAGAACCATGGTCACTTATGTTGAAAGGAGTATTGGCTCTAGGTTAGGGCTTGTAGGTGCTAGAACCACCCCAATCCACATCTAGCTTAGCCTCCATTCCATCTTTCTAATGTATTGGATGCGATGTGCTAGAACCACATTGATCCATTACCATATTCCATACAACCCGATTCCTTGCGACGAGATGATCCTAACCCGACCTCTCATTGGTGATGATCGTAGCTAATCCCTCGATCGTCGACTTTCTAGCATAGACCTAGTGTGATGGATAGTCCTTACCCTGCTATTCGTTAGCGACGACCTTTGTTAGTCACAAGGTAGTCGATATTGTAGTGTCTCGATAGGATTGTGCATCTTGATCCATTAGAAAGCTACGATTGAGCCTAATCCGGATTGGGATTCCCTAGGACCTCTCTCTATCTATTGAGTCATTTACATGCTTTCTTAGTTTCCTTATCATAAAACCCAAAAGCTATTTCTTTCATTTTTTTTGTCGGAACACTTAGATTGAGGTTAGTAGTTTAATTGTTTTCTTACGCATTCTCTATGGATTCGACTCGGACTCACCGCTAGCTACCCCCAAAATAGTTAGTTAGTAGTTCGATTATAAATTTGTAATTTTGATCGGGCGCGTTAAGCCGCGACACTTTCCATGTCCTATCACGTCATAGTATAGAATATTACTGAGCTTATCGCCCACTCCTATCCGGGCTGTGTTTTGCAGGTACTCTTCTTCTGTAGCACCCGTTGGACAGGCACAAGGTGGCACGTCGGCTTCTGGAGGAGTTTGAGGACTTGGGGTCTAGTTACTTCTTTTTGGGATGATAAATGTATAATTTCCTTTTATAAGGAATTTTGAGATAGTTATAATATGATATTTTGGAGTTTAGTCTTGTATCAAAATTTTGAAGCATATTAGAGATTTTAATGTTGACCCATATCAATTGTTAATTTAGCTGTCTTTTATTATAAACGCGTCAATGGAGGATTGAATAGATTAGGAACCCTCACGCCCCGGACCGGATGGGTTTTCTAGGTCGGGGTGTGACATTACTAGTGATTTTAGATGGAATTTATGCATCTTTTCCTGGATTTTTATCGGTTTTTGGTTTTAACAAAAACTGTCGTGTTCTAGCTTAAATTCAGTCTCTTACATGCATAATCTTAGCTAATCTTCAATATGAAAGTTGTATATATCTGAGTCTACTTCCAAACCCAATTGATTTCATAATTTTATGATTTATGTAGGATGTTTGGTGAATTAATTTCTGGACTGTGCTGAAATAGGGCAATGAGTCAAAATTGCGAAATTGAGTGGGAAATTGATATCCAATTGATTTGATTTTTGGATATGTTGGTCCTAGTAACCTTTAGAACTGATCCGGAGGTTTTGGCTTTAATCTGAGGATTTTTCAAAGTAATTATGATCCCTTTATCAAATCTGATTTTAAACAGAAACTATAGATTTCCATATAATTTTCGAATATGTGATTTGGGGTGTGTAAATTAGTAGGCATATCAAATTTCATCTCAATGGGGTGAATACATTGCAAGTTATGCCTTGTTGAACTTAGTAGATTCGTTTGCGTAGTTTTGATAAATTAATCTTTTCAATCATGTGAGGCTCGTGGTTGAACCAAGAGAGTCATGCCCCTTTGGAGTATGTAGAATAAATGGGCCAAAGGTATGCGCTCATTTATGTGAGTTGTATTTTGTTTTCTGTTGTTTGGTCGGGGGTGTACCCCATTGTAGAATTTTGGTTGACTGCCAGTGCATGCCGTCGAATGACGAAATGCGGATTGGTTGTAGGGTTCAATTGTTTGGTTAGCTTCGTTGAGGCTTGTAGGCATGTTGCGCCTGTATTCGCTTTGTTTAAGCCCTTGCTATGTTTACCCTCTTTGGCGAGCTGTATGCTATGCCTAACTCTGTATATTATTGTAGTATATTGTTGCATGCCCGTATTCATATTTATGTGCGTGTGAGCATTCATGCATTTGATTGCATTAGAAGCATAAGATTAGGACGTGGGCGAATAGGGGTTTCGCTAATCCGAGGGCTCTGACAGCTCAAATCTAGCCATAGGACCGTAGCTGGGTAGCAAAGTTTAGGATGTGATTGTATTATTGGAATCCTTATGTTATCGAGGTTATTGTCTAGTTGGCTACTCATACTTTGTTGATTAAGGTTTAGAGGTCGTGTCGTTTCTCCAAGGTCAAGTCCTAATGATCATTGTCGATGTCCCTGACATGTGTCCCCATGCAGTGGTTTCCTGCTTGGTTAGGGAGTTCCCACCTCAGTTATGGTTTCTGTTTCTCCCAATGTGATGGTGTTGATAACACTTGAAAAGTGTCATAATTTAACAAGTATGTCCAAAATTACTAATATTAACCGGTGCTCTACTTAGATACTAAA
Source organism: Narthecium ossifragum (assembly GCA_963920575.1). Classification (NCBI taxonomy): domain Eukaryota; kingdom Viridiplantae; phylum Streptophyta; class Magnoliopsida; order Dioscoreales; family Nartheciaceae; genus Narthecium; species Narthecium ossifragum. Next base: position 19,655,687 of record OY986974.1, read on the forward strand.
AACTAGTAGTTAGCGGAGAGTCCGGGTCGATCAACATGGAAATAGGATTGAATTGAAATCCGTGGTATAGCCTTCTACCAAAGAATTGAGAAAATGCGTAGAATTGAAATTAAACCAACCTTAAACTAAGAGATTAATAAATGTGAGAAGGGACCAATGGATTCTTAATCAATAACAAAGATTCTATCAGGTCTGTCTAAGATTCGGACTAGCTATCCAAACTGAATGGTTTTCCTAATGGTTGATAGGTGAATAGCTAGTTCTCCCTATCACTCAACAAGGTTTGGTTAGGATCCCTCGCCGGTGAGAATAATTATCTAAAATTCGGTGACCTAATGGTTAGTTCCGATCACCGCTAATGAACCTTCTGATTAGGACCGATTCATCGCGAGGAAATAATCATAATATGGATTAGGTGTAAGGTCAAGATGGTTCTAGCACCTCGATTGGCCAAATCTATAAAGATATGATAGATGGAGGATTAGGAATAGAGTATAGTGGTTCTAGCACTATACAACCCCTAATTATGAAAAAGAATTCATCATAATGTGATATTTCATGGTTCTAGGATGATTCTCCTATTAGATGAGTCCAATCCAAGCCCTAACATGCATAGGCTCTAGATCTAATGCATATAAGAACAATCCAAACATCCAATAAAAAATCAACACCAAATTTATAAAAAAATTAAGATCAATCCATACAAATCATTCAAGAAGGTATACAAACCCTAAATCTTAGAAATCACTAATAAAAACCCTAGTTACATCATAAGAATCCCATGACGAGGGGGTTTAGCTACTCATCTTTAGGGTTTGATGCATAGATGAAGGTTGATGAAACTCTTCCGCCATGTATCTCCTCCAAAAGAATCTCTGACAAGTTTAAAAGAGGAAAAAGAAAACTCAGAAAAAGTTCCAAGAGAGAAGCCCGCCTAAAAACCCTAGAAACTTCCTATTTATAGCCTAGGAAACATCTTTAACTCGGATTAGATCTGGGCCTTTGATTTTCTTCACTGGTAAAGGAAAGATCGATCTTCATAGGGAGAAGATCGATCATTTCTTATTTTATTGCTGGTCGCGCCCAATAAAGGATCGATCATCCTTATAGAAGATGATCGATCATTTACTTGTATTGTTGGTCACGCCCCATGGATGATCGATCATTCCATTAAGGAAGATCGATCTTTCTAAGCCTTGCTCTCTGCCACTGTTGACGTGCGTATAAGGTCAATCTGGATATGATGTGAAGATCGATCCGTTGAATTGCTGCTCTCTGTCAGGTTAGTGCAAGCAAATGATCGATCATTTCCTGATGTGAAGATTGAACATTATGCTTCAGCTTGGATTTCTTTTGATGTCTTGAAGAGATCGATCTTTACCCTTATAGATGATCAATCATTTTATCTTGGTTTTGCCCAAATGTGTTCGTTTTGACTCCAAACTTGATCTAACTCGTACTGAGGTCTGTTGTACTTGAAATAGGGTAAAGGTAGTCAGTGAAGCACTGTTCGGAGACTAACAAAGCCAAATTACAATCGTGATTTGTGTACTTTTCAAGTCTTATCAGGTGTCAGTCACAGTGTGGTTGGTCGAGAGATGTAGGATCCCTTGGAAATCGATGGGGTCATGAGGCCCATTGGTATCCTTTAGACTTTGGCGGAGAAATGACACTGTTGTTGTTTTCCTCCTTTCAGTGTGACGTATAATAGATCCTACTGAGCTTATCTCTCACTCCTACCCGAGTTGTATTTTGCAGGTGCAGGAACCAGCTCTTCTTCCGTAGCACTAGGTGGACAGTCTTTTGGCGGCGCGACGACCTCTGGAGGTGTCTGAGGAGTTGGAGTCCAATTTATCCTGATAGATTATATTAAATGTATAATTTAAATTTGTGATCATCTGTAGAATGTTAAAATAGCTGTTTACACCCCAGATCTAATTGTTCAAATTAGTTGTGATATTTGTTATAATTGCGCCAGAATTGAAGTGATCAGGTTTAAGTCCCTCACGCCCCGGTCCTGATGAGTATTTTGGGTCAGGGTGTGACAGGATACCACTATTGGAGGTTGTGGGTATCACATCCACAATGCAAACTTACTCGATTATGTTCGCATATCTTAGTAATGAGATGGCAGAGCAACTGACATGGACATTAGGTACCTTAAAGAAGTGGATGGTTGGAAAGTGAGCATCGTTTCCATCAGTATTTGGTTCAGATCAGGATTTGGTGCTTATTAATACCATTGAAACATGTTTTCTCATGGTACATCACATCCTTTGTATTTGGCACATAAACTAGTGTGTAATGAAGAAATGAGCCCCTATGCATGGTCTGGAGTGCAAATGCTTTCATACGTCATGACACTCGCTCATTAATTCATCAACACGATGGTCTTACCAGCAGAAGTGGGAAGTCATGCGCGATGAGTATCGATGATTCGAGGGTGCTCTAAAATACTTTTGGGAGACATGGTTACACCCTTACAAAGAGCGGTTCATTTCAGAATGGGTTCATATATGTATGCACCTCGGGAGCAATTCAACTCAAAGGTATAATCACTTTATAGCTTTACTATTTCAATTATGTTCATTATTGTACTATTTCAATTCTGTTGATTATTAAAACACAATGTATTTTTTTATTACAAGGCGGAGTCTGCACATGCGAGGCTAAAGTTATATTTGAGAGATATGTCATCCCTACAAACATCTTTTGAAAAATACACAAGATGCTGAGAATTTAGTTCGAGGATATTAAGAAGTCGTTCAAGAGATCTCTCAACATACCACGCCATCAACATTTACATGATGACATTTTCAGTCAAGTAAGGTGTCGAATTTTATTAGAGGCAATGGAGTTCATTTTTTATCAGCTGAAATGCGTTGAGAAAACATCTGATCTGCTAGCCGGCAAATGCAACTATTCAATCAAAATAATATACGGATTGCCATGGGAGCACGATTTTGCACATTACCGTTACTTTTCCATTCCAATTTCGCTACAGAGTATCGACACTCATTGGAGGAGGTTTTATATACACTTATATGGGTTTAATGACGAGGGAGCATGACCTAACATGACATCTCACGTTGTTGAGATATTAGATAGAATGGATCTACATATGCGAGAGCATATGATAGGCAGATTTTTCGATATAGCGAATCCATCTCAAAGTACAATTCGAGCCCCTTCGTATAACACGGAGCATAGAGGTCGAACTACATGCAGAGATTAGCAAAGTAGACGCCACATACCTTCTTTTGCAGATGCATCCACTTCAGGATCTAGGGTCACTCAACCGACTGCAACGTCTCGAGGGAGAGGGGGTCGGGAGTTCACAATACTCAAACGACCCATGATCACTGTCGCACCTCGGCCCAGAAAACCCATCCGGACCGGGATACGAAGGGGGGTTCCTACATCTACTAACATCAACTGGCGGAAACAAATTAAATAAACAATCAGAGGGCAGAAGCAATTCTAACATCTTCTACTCCATCACACTCCAAAACTGTACACACAACAGAGTTATATCAAGGTTTACATAGATCCGTCCTCAAGTACAAAAGATATTATAAACCTCAAAAAGTTACATCATCAGAAGTCTCCTGAAAAACACAGCAGAAGCCCTCTTGATCCTCAAGCATGACCTAATGTCGACGCGCCGCCACAGGACGAACAACTGGGGGGCCACAGAAGAAAAGCTGGTACCCGCACCTGCAAATACCGCAACCCAGGTAGGAATGAGCAAAAGCTCAGCAGGGTTCTACTCTACGACACACACAAGGAAGGCAACAACAACTGTACTAACTCTGTGCCAAGTACTGAGGCCTGCCAAGGACCCCATAAATCCCGTCAATAACCCGAAGGGTACATGTCCAAAGTATGTCCCTCCGACAACCACTATTCAGGGACGGACCACCTCCGACGATCCCTGACACAAGGTAGACATAACGATACCAATAGGACACCCCTCTCCAACCTGGATCTCCACACTTTGCGAAACAACCGTGGTTATGATAACCATCTCTCAGCACTCAAAGCAACAGAGCCAAGACGACCCCTAGACTCCAAATCAAAAGCTAAGGCTTGTCAGGGAGCCCATAAATCTCATCGATACACCCAGGGTTCATGTCCATGTAACCCTCTCCCGCCACAACAAAGAGAACCTCAGCACAAGTAGAACACCCTTACTCATGCTGGATACCAAGCATGAAGACACATATCGGGGTAACGACATCCACCTCTTAGCAATCGATACAGAAGTACAAGGAGCAAACCTCAAACATCAAATTATCAGTGTTACATTCAAACCTTAGACCTGGCTACCCAGCCTCAGTCCTAGAGTTAGATCCGAGCTACCTGAGAGCTCCGAATCGACGGTCAACCACCGTCCACGCTTAGCCTAACATGCCTCTAATGCATAAGAAAGCTAGGTAAAAACAACAATATAAACAGGCAATAAAACAAGGGCACCCTTCGGCCTAATTATACTAAACACTCCCGAGGGTCATGACTTCCTCGGTTCACCACAAAGCAGTAAAGGGGCATACAGTCAACCCATTTATTCTACACAATCCCGAGAGCCATCACTCTCCCGGTTCAACCACAAAGCGGTAAACAAACTATCATGGTAAGCCCCGCTGGCAAAGCCGCTAAAACCGCATACATACGAAGCCCCGCGGGCAAAATAATCTCAAAAACGCATTCTGGTGCATGTTGGATCGATCCGACTAGCCCTGGGATCGATCCAACTGGGAAAACCAAGGAAAACCCTTCTCTGTCACCCAACCGGCCCTCCGGCCAACTTTCAACGGCGATCATGGCCGGAAAACCAAACCAAACTTCACCAAACTTGGTGGGTTGGTAGATCTTATGCTCACGAAGCTACTCATGGCTTCAAAATCGGAAACCATCACTTATACATGGAGATCTACTCAAAACAAACCCGAATTCGGTGAAAACGACGAAGAACACGAGAAAACCCAACCAATCCGTAGATAGAAACCCTACCTCGACAAGAGCTGTTTCAATCCACGAAGCCAAGCCTTGGATCTTCCTAAATCCTCTCAAGATTTCGCCGGATCTGAGCCCAATCGCAGCGGAATCGGAAAAAAAGAGAAAGGTAGCATCGCGTCCGCTCTTATACGAACACTCCAGTTCGAGTTGGATCGATCCAAACTCCACCTTGGATCGATCCAAACTCCACTGGCGGCCACCACTCCTTAGTGCATCCTAGATTGATCCAAAGTGGAGTTTGGATCGATCCAACCTACACAGGGAATCAGAATTGGGCCAAACTCAAGCCCAATTCCGGATCTTTCGATCCCGGATCAACCTAACCATTACACATACACCAAAACAGGGCCTGTGTGTGCACACGCGGGTGTAAAACAAACCGACAAGGCGCAATTTACCAAATTGCCCTTGTAGTCAACAACAAGCCACAGGAATAGAGGGACAGGTCCTCACATCTCTCTAGTTCTACCCATCCGTGATACCTATATTGAGAAATTACCAGTGTCTTTGCAATGTTATATTTTCCACACTGTTGACGCTCAACCTGACGATCATTATGGATTCAGGACGATAGCCGCACTAATTAGGTATGGTGAAAAAGGTTGGTCTCAAGTATGATTCGAGCTTATGGAAGAGATTCAACAAAATAATTATCGATATGATCAGCTTTATCTAGATTGGAATATGGTAACTAATTTGTTATTCTTAGTGACGCGTGTTCATTTGTGATACGAAATAATACATACAGTACCAAGCGCGTCAGAGCAGAATTTGAAGGCAATATTGATTAGAATTTGGTTTTTATATATATTTTTGT